>APFE030810702.1:0-38489 GCA_000404065.3 Pinus taeda
GTTAGCATAAAAGTACTCACATATCATTTTCCTAAAGAAATATGACTCAATAGTTTCTCTATCCAAACAATGAACATATCTCTAACACAATGAATATTCTTTGTGTGTTCAATAGCTTATCATAATAGCCCTTCATTAATATATGCGGCACATATTCACTTCTCTAGAATTCTACTTCTAACCCCTTACCAAGAAATACATGCTCTTAACCATTGTGCCCTATCCTTGGTTTGTAAGAGTGCCCCACTTCTCTAGATACAAAGATTATAGAGCCTATACAACAAGTTTGCAAATGTATGGCCTAAGAAAAGTGTTTATAAGTTCACCTTTTTACTGATGATAAAACTTGTTTTCATAAATGCGAGCAAGTCTTTTAAGAATTTGGGCAAATATATTCGCTGTCCAGCCTAATATATAAAAAGGCACTAGCGTGAATGTAATAGATTGCTTGGAGGCAATAGACTTCATATTAATTTCAAATTATGACAATAGTGAAAACATGTGTATCATATTTATCTGTGTCACCAAGGTAAATATTTCCCCGGCTCAATCAAACACCGGAACCCTTTTCCCAGACTCAAAAGAAATATCACTGCAACAAACGTATTGTACTTTCCTAGTCTTAAGGTTCTGTAGCATTAGGTACGAGACTGACTAAAATTCTCTTAAATGATGTAGAAGACAATCTACAATCATAGTCAAAAAGGTTCTGACATCTACAATTCGCCTCGGGATGGAACTTCAGCCCTTTTCGCCCAATATAGAGCTAGGGCGATTCCTTACGAGTGACAAACTCTAAATTCTGAGGCAATATTCTATTAAGAAAATTGTGATTATATTATCCAGAAATTAACCAACACATTCATTAGCAGTGGAACCAGTATCCAGGGCTCGGTGCAGCTCTATTGTAAATGATGTGAGAGACAACCTTCTATTACTGTCAACAAGGTTACAACATAACAACACCACAATCAACTGCGGATGAACCAAAACGTTCTTTCGCCCAATACAGTGCTAGGGCCAGTACAACGAGGGATTGACTTCAAATTTTGAGGTAATACTCCATTGACACAGAAGCTCAGATTTGATTACTCCGAAATCAATTGAACTACTTAAAAAACTAGTTAATCGACTTAGCGCATAACTCATCTATCAGAAGTATCATCGAAAACCAGTGTCAGGTGCAACATTCAACCTAACCTGCTATTCTCAAACGATACAAAAGACAACTGCCTGTCACTATCATCAGGGTTGCGGCATAAATAGCCTTTCGCCCAGTACAGCGTTAGAAAGAGACTTAAAAAGGACTAAAACTCGTTTTTAAGCAGTGTTCCATTAAAACAAAAACCCAGATTCTATTATCTAGGATACCAACCAATCTGCTTAATAACCAGTTACTCAACTAACTAACCCACCCAATCGTTAGTAGTGAAATCAATAAATAAACTGGTGAAGAGAACGAAACAGAAAGAAGGATAACAGGTACCATTGCCATTGAAAAAAAAAGACTGGTACTCCGCCTTCAGCAAGAAAAACAAAGAGATCCTTCCAAAGCGAATCATGTAGAGATGATGAGAGCCTTCTGCTACAAAGCGCCCAAGACATCTGCTGAGCACCATTATGCATGTAATCGAGGAAAAACCCTCATCTCCAGCACATCGCACAGCGATTCCCATAACCCTCCATTACTTTCCGTTTTTACACCTCTCCAAAAATCAGTTTTGGATCCGAACCCCTCCCTAAGTAAAACCACCGTAACCTCCTTTTCTTGATTCATCCTTAATTTAGTTTCACGGGAATCAAAAATCAGTTCAATAACTGATTTGTAACTTATTTCATAACAGTTTGATTTACGTTGAGTTAATTACGAGAGGGATATGACATACTCCCCCCCTTAACAAGAACACCGTCCTCGGTGTTCATCTTTCATTGGGAACTTGAGATTTTACTCATAGTATTACCATCTAAACCACACAAAATGTGATCCTCCAACTTTCAAATCAAAGATTTCATTCCAAGAAATGATAATAAACAAAATAGTAATGTTATAACATAAGAAAAATCAATAGCCATAAGCATTCATAATTGCAAAAATATGCAAGTTCTAATTGCCACCACTTGGCCCTTATTCAAATTGAAAAACCAAACTCTATATCAACATACCATTACTTACCATCTACTCTCAAACATCATGAACACTTTCACATAAGCATCTTAATAGTGGCTAGACCACCCATCAACTCTTCATGGTAAGTAATCCTGTAATGTTTGACAACAAATTCAATCGCATTAGTCATAATTTTGCGAATCAAAATGAAATACTTTTAACTATCAATCAATCTGTGCAATGTTAGATGATTTTTAAATTACAGTACTTTTACAAGTACCTTAAAGAGCTCATCACTGCTCCACAAGCACACTAAAATGATTCTCACTAAGACATCCACAGAATACTTCTAAAAGTACCAAAAGAGCACATAGCTCTCTAATCATCAAAACAGTCAATCACTGCATCAAGTGAATTTTCTTAGCCCCTACCAAGATGTTCACCAGATTAATAATACAACAAAGGAATTAAAATTTCTAATAACTCCTTATTGAGCACTAAGCTCATTTCCTGTTAAATGTGCATAACATATTTCACACAACCATATATAGAATTTATTTTTAACATCACATATAACTGAGTAGTTAATTTCTTTAGCTATGATAACTGCAATAGGCTAAATAATTTTCAACTCATGGGAACTGGTTTCCACAACCAAATCGAGTTATTTTCACATCTAGACAGTTTCTTGGATAGAGACCTTACTAGGTATAACATGGAATTCCACTGGCCGACCAGCTCAAGAATTCTATGGAGAGGAAATCCGGGCAGACAAGTACCATCAACCCCTCCGGGCAGGTAACTGCCATCAACCCAAACTCGGGAAGACAAGTACCATCAACCCCTCCGGGCAGGTAACTGTCATCAACCCAAGGCATTCCAGCCTTTCACAATCCGGGCAGACAAGTACCATCAACCCCTCCGAGCAGGTAACTGTCATCAACCCAAGGCATTCTAGCATTTCACAACTATCTGCAACTGTCTCGCATGTTAAATTTGTCTTTACTCTTTCCCAAAGTAATCTACGTAATGAACCATATGAACATTATCATTAACAAAATAAACATGCATGTACACCATGCATTTACACTTAACCCTCATCATGGGTCCACAACATCTAGATTGATGGGAAACATATTTCTCAGACATGTTGTATGCATTCAGATTCTAAATAACACAATTCATGCATATCATATAACTTTATTCTTTCTCATTTATAATTACAATTCATATTGCAACGATTTATGTGATGAGTTTTCTTGTTGCCATTAAGCTACCTCTTCTTAATCCCATTAGCAACATTGGTTATACATATGCATCCTTTTAACAAGTATTCAATTTCCAAATTTTTTCATGCATACAATATCATCATGTATAAAAGCATATGCAAGTATAATTGTCAACAATAGTTGAGTTAATGATCTAAACATTTCCAATTTCCCATAATCTGTTGTCTGAATCCAAATTGTCATTAATGGTGTATTATCTTATGTTTACTATGGCCAGCATTGGCCATGCATCATTAATATAATTAAGCATAATCAAGGTGTTCTGACCAACCAATGGTTCAACATGCATAGCTAACTAATTAAACTACCCTTATCGGAAGCAATTCCTCTACTTATGCAATTAGAAGCATGATCCCCTAAGTGTCACACATGCACTAGAGTTACCCCTTGATGTTAGATGCAATAATTATCTTATCACTACCATGTGACCACTTCAGAATAATGACTTCAAGGAGACATTACGAAAATCACTAACATTAACACACTATAGTTATCATCCTCCAACTTCTTAAGCATGGTCAAAGGAATACTCACATGCACATCAAGCGCTATCTGGTCATCACCAGACTTACCGATTCTTTTCCCTTCTCCGTCTGTCCCTACAGCATGGTCTTTTCCCTTCTCCTTGCTTCCTTTTTCCTTTGAAAGCATCTACAGTTGGGGAAGGTAGTTAGAGTTTACTAATAACTTCATTAACACATGTAGTCTATTTATGAATAATTGTCACATGTAATTCTACCATGAATGGGTCCTAGAAATGTTGCCCACTGAACATGGTTCTACAATTAACTTCACACTAGAATGCAACATGCATAAGAATCCGTCATTCCCATAGTAGAGATAAATTCAACCATCATTAAATCGAGGTTCAAAGGATTTTTATCTCACAACTAGTAATGATTAACATAACACATACCATGCTAGTGAATCTCAAATAATTAAGACATAAGCATACACTATTCATCAAGCATTCTCATGGTGTGTAAAATTAAGAACTCTTCTCATAAAATCGTCATACACATTCCACGCATGTGACATCAATCAACCATCACTTGTTTACGAATTGTAATAATCTTAAATCTAATGCAATTAATGCATATAAGTTCTATTGGTTAGTCATGCTATACTAACCAATCTCAACTACCAATCATCTTCAAGCTTCTATGACAAGACTGAATCAAAAATTAGTTATTACAATCAAGTCGATTCAAGCAAATAAAGTTTTCTACTGTGTGCCAAAATATCCATATCAAATAGCACAGAAATAGACAGTTAAAAATCTGGAAAACCAGGAACAAAACTTACGAGAACTATCTTCTCAGAATGCAATATTGTAAATATAATAACATGCACATATTTTAATTCAAGAGAATTGAGCAAGATACTTATCTTTTTCTTGGAAGCCTCCACACCGTAGGATCTCGATGTCAAAACCGCTCCTCAATCTTTCTCTTCATTATGCTACACCACCACGGAGCTCGACGAGGGCCTCACAGATGAGAAATCATGTACAGAGAGTCCAAAATGATGGTTGAAGTGCAAAGCATTGCCATAAGTACCAATTATTTCCTTTTGAAGATGTATTCCATGCACCACATCTGGCAAATATTTATGACTGTCTTCAGGTGGACGTTGCACATGCACTGGCTCTTGCCCTTGCTTATCTTGCACAGTCTCTTTTTTTTTAAACACCATATCATCAAATCCAAGGACATCCCCGTATTTTAAATTCATGCATTGACTCATTAAAATTAGTTCATTGCAACACCAATCCTGTTTAATAAATACATCATTGCTATCGCCATATTTGCAAATCAAAAGTGGATTGTTGATTGTCACTTTTGTCTATGATGTTCAAGATTTTTCATAAGTGTAATGAGTGTTCAATATTGTTCTTAAGTGCAACAAAAGTTTCATTGTCTTTTATCATCATCAGGAATCCAATGTCATGAACATAATTACTCAACAACTTTATTACTTACTACTCAAAGCAGTTATAAACATGATTCACACATATGATGCCGAAGGTAGTGTACTACACAAATCAATTTGCGAATGGCTAAACACATACCTGAGTTAAAGCCACTGGTGGCGTACCTCAATTTCTTCTCTGCTTACCAATTCCCAAAGGTGCCAGTATTGCAACCTTTAGCTTTGATACCACTTGTAACATACCCCGATAACCTCGCATGTAAAAGTAGGGAGTTAGAATTTTTTTATACAAATTACCACAAGTAATTATCCCATTCACAACTCCACAATTCATCATTAACCATTAGATATAATATTCATTAGTACATCAAGTAAATTGCCATCAAAGACAGTAAGTTACATAACCATTGCATAACCTTTAACCACCACTGTGGTAGTGTAATAACATAAACTGTCTCATGAATCCTTGCATCCATTTTTTAATTTCCATAAACATATTAATTAATCTCATATGTGAACAATATGATCATGCCATCAAATAAAGAACCATCAACATCAAGGATTCATCATCATCAAACTGACACAAAAGGCAATCACACCATTGAACACCAATATACCCTGGAAACCCAGTAGGGTGAAAACCAGCAAACGTTTAATTTTATTATTAAATGCTCGTGAGGGTTTTCACCCCTCACTCAATGGCTCATAAGGGATTCCATCCCTTAACCATTGTTATGAAATCATTACAATGAATTATCATCAAGATATTACATAACTAGCTAAAAGCTAAAACATTTTCCATGAAACACTTTCCTTACATACCGCCACATGCAACATTCCTTGTGGCGTGATTGTTCTAGCAATGAACGATCCTGTAACTCTAAATTATCTGCATGGACCATTAATCCCTTTCCTGTCACAATGTTAAATATCACTCTTCTTTGGCACCAACCACCATCGTTTCCTGTCAATGAGTTGTCAACAAGCTTGGAAACAAGATTAGATACCATATTAATCAATCAATTAGCAACCTCTAAAAGAGATCTTTTAACTTCTACTCATATGCATGAGCAAACATGACATACTATATAACTAATACATTTACTCAAGTAAATATTGTTTTACCTCCTCAATGTTCATTTACTCTAATGCATAATTCTCTTTAGAATTCCAACCCATTAATTCTACCAACATGTATAACACAATCGTTATATTTTCATACATGCAATAAACTATTATTTTTATGCTTAGCACATATGTTCTTTTCATATAGCTATTTTTTCCGAGAACTAAACATAGTCTCTTTAACATACAAAGAGCATAACTCCATATCACAATGACTATTCTTTGTGCATACCATAGCATACCATATTAGCCCATCTTTAATAATTATATGAACTAGCATTTCCCTTCGCATAAGCACATACTCTTAGAGGACAACACGCTAAGGCATTCCTTTGAAGGGACTCACTACAACATCAGTTACAATCTCCTTACATGAAAATTTTAGGTAAACTTTATCAAAAGAGCTAATCCTCTAGCTATTATTTTTTTATGCTTGCAAACATGTAACGCAAACCAACACAACTTGTTGCCTCTTCCTGCATGTGTATGTATACCCTTTCTAATGAAAGCTAACACAAATATTATTTGTTTACACATCCCATTCAACAAGAAACTAAAATATTAGTTACGTTAGCATAAAAGTACTCACATATCATTTTCCTAAAGAAATATGACTCAATAGTTTCTCTATCCAAACAATGAACATATCTCTAACACAATGAATATTCTTTGTGTGTTCAATAGCTTATCATAATAGCCATTCATTAATATATGCGACGCATATTCACTTCTCTAGAATTCTACTTGTAACCCCTTACCAAGAAATACATGCTCTTAACCATTGTGCCCTATCCTTGGGTTGTAAGAGTGCCCCACTTCTCTAGATACAAAGATTATAGAGCCTATACAACAAGTTTGCAAATGTATGGCCTAAGAAAAGTGTTTATAAGTTCACCTTTTTACTGATGATAAAACTTGTTTTCATAAATGCGAGCAAGTCTTTTAAGAATTTGGGCAAATATATTCGCTGTCCAGCCTAATATATAAAAAGGCACTAGCGTGAATGTAATAGATTGCTTGGAGGCAATAGAATTCATATTAATTTCAAATTATGACAATAGTGAAAACATGTGTATCATATTTATCTGTGTCACCAAGGTAAATATTTCCCCGGCTCAATCAAACACCGGAACCCTTTTCCCAGATTCAAAAGAAATATCACTGCAACAAACGTATTGTACTTTCCTAGTCTTAAGGTTCTGTAGCATTAGGTACGAGACTGACTAAAATTCTCTTAAATGATGCAGAAGACAATCTACTATCATAGTCAAAAAGGTTCTGACATCTACAATTCGCCTCGGGATGGAACTTCAGCCCTTTTCGCCCAATATAGAGCTAGGGCGAGTCCTTACGAGTGACAAACTCTAAATTCTGAGGCAATATTCTATTAAGAAAATTGTGATTATATTATCCAGAAATTAACCAACACATTCATTAGCAGTGGAACCAGTATCCAGGGCTCGGTGCAGCTCTATTGTAAATGATGTGAGAGACAACCTTCTATTACTGTCAACAAGGTTACAACATAACAACACCACAATCAACTGCGGATGAACCAAAACGTTCTTTCGCCCAATACAGTGCTAGGGCCAGTACAACGAGGGATTGACTTCAAATTTTGAGGTAATACTCCATTGACACAGAAGCTCAGATTTGATTACTCCGAAATCAATTGAACTACTTAAAAAACTAGTTAATCGACTTAGCGCATAACTCATCTATCAGAAGTATCATCGAAAACCAGTGTCAGGTGTAACATTCAACCTAACTTGCTATTCTCAAATGATACAGAAGACAACTTCCTGTCACTATCATCAGGGTTGCGGCATAAATAGCCTTTCGCCCAGTACAGCGTTAGAAAGAGACTTAAAAAGGACTAAAACTCGTTTTTAAGCAGTGTTCCATTAAAACAAAAACCCATATTCTATTATCTAGGATACCAACCGATCTGCTTAATAACCAGTTACTCAACTAACTAACCCACCCAATCGTTAGTAGTGAAATCAATAAATAAACTGGTGAAGAGAACGAAACAGAAAGAAGGATAATAGGTACCATTGCCACTGAAAAAAAAGACTGGTACTCTGCCTTCAGCAAGAAAAACAAAGAGATCCTTCCAAAGCGAATCATGTAGAGATGATGAGAGCCTTCTGCTACAAAGCGCCCAAGACATCTGCTGAGCACCATTATGCATGTAATCGAGGAAAAACCCTCATCTCCAGCACATCGCACAGCGATTCCCATAACCCTCCATTACTTTCCGTTTTTACACCTCTCCAAAAATCAGTTTTGGATCGGAACCACTCCCTAAGTAAAACCACCGTAACCTCCTTTTCTTGATTCATCCTTAATTTAGTTTCACGGGAATCAAAAATCAGTTCAATAACTGATTTGTAACTTATTTCATAACAGTTTGATTTACGTTGAGTTAATTACGAGAGGGATATGACACAAAATTAAGATAACGAAGTGCAAATATTTAATTTTTGATTTAATACAATATTATATTAAATTGGAAAATTTACACATTAGATTTTAAAAATATTATATTGAATAATAGTAAAGTTATTTATTAAAGTTAATACTATTTGGAGTTGTTTTTAGTGTTATTTTTTGAATATGAGGTGAAATCTTGATTTGAGTTATTTAAACTGGATTTTTAACTACATATTTGGATTCAGCACCCTGAAAAATCTCTAGGACGCTTTGATTGTGCAAGAATTATTAATCAAGCTTGTGATTTTAATAAATTGTTGCTGTATTTTAGAGAAATTTAACACGAAAAACCTATCCGAAAAGATTCCAAAAAATCTTACTAAAGACAACTCCATACTATTTTTAATATTATTAATCTTAATATATAATTATTAGATGGAAATAATTTATATATATATAATTTTTAATTAGATATTGAATAATAATAAAGTAATTTAATAAAGTTAATACTCTTTTCAGTATTATTAATGTTAACATATATATATTGAAAGGGATATTGTGGTATATTATAGTGGATATGGGGGAGATTTGAGGGTGTTATTATACCAAAAAAAAAAAAAAAAAAATTTAAATATATATTATCTTTATAATAAGAGAGTATAGGTGGGATTGGGGATATATATATATATATATATATATATATATTATATTTTTTAAATTTTTTTTTTTTTAATTTTAATTTTTAATTTTTATGTTTTGCATAATATATTTTTTATCCTAGTGTTTTCATATTATGCTTTGTATTAACTCTTTCTTCTACTTTTTGTTTTACATAATATTTTTACTCATTCTCAACTATTTATATAATATAATAATAATAATAATAATATCCATTTTTAAGGTTATAGCTAAGTCAGACACTAAATTGG
The DNA here is from genome assembly GCA_000404065.3 of Pinus taeda. Lineage (NCBI taxonomy): Eukaryota > Viridiplantae > Streptophyta > Pinopsida > Pinales > Pinaceae > Pinus > Pinus taeda. The sequence continues at coordinate 9,819 of APFE030810702.1, forward strand.
TGTATGAGACCCCTTGTTTGTGGGACAAGGGACCCACTTCCGCACAACAATTTGACTGCTAAGTTTACGAAGGCATATATACTCTACCCCCTCTGGTTTTGAACCTCTGACCTGTTACAAGGAAACACGTGCTCTTAATATATTATATTATTACTTGTAGATTCAATATCACCTCTCCTTTTTATTTTTATTTATATGTTTTCACATAAGAGAAGAGACTATTATTTGTAGCATCATTTTTCAATTAAAAAGAGCACATTGCAGAAACGATGTATAAAATTGTTGTCTATATGATGGATCTATTTTAGATGAAATTTGTTTAAGAACAATTAGAAGTTAATAATGAAATCATCATATTCAAAACAAATTTTGGAGTAGCTATAGGCATCACTAGTGTGTGGATGAGCAATGGTGGTGGCGAAGAGAAAGACGATGAAGTTAAGGGGAGTGCATGCAATATGCAAGAGTAGTCCAAAGGTGATTGACCATAAACTCTGTAGGATTATGATTGGCCTTAACTGTTGGGAATCCTCATTGAAATTTGTTGTGAGTTATATTATCCTTCCTTATACTTTAAATATGTCCACATTTTTAATAAAGTGGTCATCCTAGATGGATAAGGTGAAAGGTAAAGGTCATGTCATTTTCATATATGGGTGAAAAGTTTTTTATTTTGGTTAATTCATGAAAATATGTGTCATTATTACATGACTGTTGGTGACTTTGGAAATTGTTTTTCAATAAGAGTTTAAGTGCTTTTTTTTTTGGGTAACATATGAGTCTAAGAAACAAATATTGAAATATAGAAAAATCTGTAATGAAGAACAACGAAGAGAGACTCTAGATGAAGAAGTAAAGATGTAATGTGTCATGATGAAAATAATAGGCTTATATTTTTGGACATATGATTGTTGCATAGTAGTGATCATAACCTTTATAGATCATTCAAAATACATGTTGTACCCAAGTTGAAATTGTGTAATTGAGCAAGGGGTGCATGATTGTTTGTACCCTTCAACCCAAAATTTTCGATCCAAGAAAGTTTACCCATAGGAATATTGATTTCCATATGTCTTGTGTAAGCCCTATTGAGTTAGGCCTACATGAAGTGCACATGTAATCATGTATCATGTATCTATTTTATATATAAATTGTATGTGACATCAAGTTGTGGAATTAGTCACTAGATAAGTATGAGGGTGGTAGGTGTACTCATATGCTAACTTGATGTGGAAGCAGATACTTGACTTTTTGATAAACAAGGGAGTGTGAGATAGAATAATATTATAATTTGAGAAGGACTAGACCAAGTCCTTATCAAGATGGTTTTTAACATCTTGATGAATCATGTAGATGAAAAGAATTCCTAGAGAATTGGTGAATAAAATGCATGTCACCGATGTATCTTTGTATATGGATTTATTTTCATATGAATATCAATGATAAATTACTTGTAGGGAGAAGTAAAAAGTTCATGGAATAATTATTTTTATGCATGTAAAAAAAGAAGAAGAAGAAATCCCATGGTGAAGAAGTCCCATGTGAAGAAATAGATGTGATCCTTGATGTAGAAGAAAGCAACATCTAATTCTGGTAGCAATAGAAGTGAAATGCTTATAGAAAAATTGAAGTTAAAAATTTGAGTGTTATGGAATATACTCAAGACTATAATTTAATGTGTGTCACACATTATATTTGTAAGAAAGTCCATGATTTCATGTTCGAATTCATGAATTGGTCCTAGAGAATGTTTGAGTATGTGCTTGTTATTTCCATAGAATATGTAGTATGAGAATTCTATGTACCTGATACTAATGAGGTAAATTCTACCCCAACAACATTTATGATAAGCTACAAACAAATTTGTAGATTAAAGTCAACCATAGACCACTCGACAAAGGAAGATTCATGGTCTATTAAAAACCAATAATGTAGTTTATGATTCATGGCCAACTGAAAACACTTGATGCAATATTTGTGGTAAGTAGAAATCACTTCATGTGTGATGGTTAACAGTCATCCACAAAAAATATACATATAATGTGAGTGTTTGGCTATGTGTAATGCAAGGAAAACCCATGATAATTATGATGTAGGAGGTTTGGCATGAAAATATCTTATTCAAGGAAGGTTTAATGAACCATGTACATGAACGAAAATCCTAATAGACAAATGGTTACAACAACTATTTACCCATCAATTTTGGCAAATGGTTATTTCTTTATAGGGATATGAACATTTTTGGTAATGTTTAATAAGCATGTGTCAGGTTAGGACACAAATAGAATTCGCTAATCAAGAGGTGCTTCAACTCATAATGAATCATGTATTTTAGAGGAGATAATATTGGTGAAGATATTATTTGATTGAGATTAAGAGAATTAATCACTAACAAGGAGTATTAGAGTATGTAATTTTTACTTCTCTTAGGCATGATTATAGGCTTGAGAAGGAGTATATTATTAGAAACAATGGAAACAAGGACACTGTTGATCCAAAATTATGTAGGAACGTAACAAAACAAAGTTATAAACATAAAAACAAAGATGCCTCAGAAATAAAAGTTCATTTCATTAACATTAGAGAACATAAATATGCTTACATACAAAATGGAAATAAACTAGCTCGGGTGAGGGTATCTTATCTATGAGAATATATGTGGCAGTTAAATGCCTCTGAACTTTGTTACAATGAGGCTCGGTGGCCTTTTTATCATTGGAAAGAAAAGGGAAACCCTAAACAACCAAAAATCTGAACCTAGGAGAGGGAACACCAAGAGTTTGTGGGACCTGTTAGAGTTAGTTGGGCAACCAACCTTTCGGGGTTGTAACATGGTCATATGATCTTTGTTTGGCGCGTACGATACCTTGTTAGAAACATATCTCTAAATACTATAATATTTTATATAGACCACTACTTATGGCTATAGGCATGTGACGAAACTTGAAAAAAACACCGTTTAGAAGGTCAAAACAACTTTGGAAGTTTAGGACCTAAACAACTACTAAAAATAGTAAATGTTGCTATAGTCATGAAAACTGATGAAAATGACTAGAGGTCTAGGTGGAATAAGCAGGTGACCACCAATATCCACCTGTATCAACTGCTGATAGGGAGTTGAATCATTAGTGTGGACAAATTATACAATTCTTCACGAATTTCACTTTTTAATCTCTTTAACAATTATTCATGGATTAAAAGCACAATTCAATCATGTATACCATCATAAACATCAAGCACATGATAAAGTTATAAAAAATATACCAATATTATTTTTATTACATGCTTTAACTTAATTACATCATTTCCCCACAAGCTACCACTTGTAGGCTTATTAGCTGCTACGGAAAGGAACTTCAATCCTTGCTCATTTATCATCTAGCACTAAAAGGGACTGTTGGCCTTTCTTGTTTACTAGTACTCACTACAAGGGACTCTTGCCCTTCCTCATTTATTAGTCTCTACTAAAAGGGGCTCCTACCCCTGAAAATTTACTAGCAGCCACTAGAAGAAGCTCCTACCCCTGATCTTCAAGCTACCACTTACTGGTCTTGTTGATCCATGTTTCATCCATTTTCTTACTAGAACCAAGAGACCACTTACCTCACAAGAAAATAAATATGGTTACTGCAACTTCTCACTAAAGCCACCTTAAATACCATCAACAATATTTGGCTATTGAACAAATCACCAATACATTTATCAAATTTTCATTACTAGACACACCTACTCCTACAACACTCGGTTTCTCTCTCTCATGCAACCACCAACAATCCTTTGCTGATCTCAAATTCTATTGCACACAACACAATATGTTGCTTGAATTCTCATTCAACACCATAGCCCTTGTAGCCACTTGCTACTTCTCACCACTACAAAAATAAACTTCACCATACCAACACCTCGTCACACTAGAAGCTTCGTTTAAAAAAAAAAGTGTTTACATTATGATTGATCAAACCTACTTTTATAGATTTTTCTTGTTGCTAACTTTCGCTTTTTATTTTTTATTTTTTTAATTTGTGCATGAAGACTTATTTATTTCCTTTGTGTTCTTCATATTTGACTTCTGGACATTTTCTCCAAGTTATCTAACCTTAATAGTCATTCTTTGCAGCTAAATTGAGTTTTTATGCATATTTTAGAAATTTTTCCTTTTTAACAGATTTTAGTAATGTTCCTCTATTTTTATTTTCTTCAATTTTGGCTAAAATGCTGAAACCGTAGTTAAACTAGAAATTCCACATTTTTATTTTTAAGCCCCTTTCACTCGGGTCCCTTACCTATTTTTCCGCCATAAAACCGGCTCTGAGAATACGACTTAATACTTTGGGCACTTACGCCCTTTCAACCCTATGTGGGCTAATTACCTTGGTTAACAACTCTTTCACCATCGGTCCATCTTCTACACAAAGAAACCAACCATTAGCCCAAAGGCCAATGCTCCTTTTTTGATACATGAAACAATGTAAGGAGTTGGTTCTCAGCCACTTCTAGAGCCTTTGTGACTGTTTAAATCTTTGTGCCCTTGGTTTCTTCTGGTGGCATAGGGCCATGTGTGGACACTTAGCCTATAGCTCCCTTTCTGCATGCATATTCATTTCTGTGCACCAAAATTACCCCCCAGGGTCTAACCTTCGAGTTCACATGTCTGTGGAGACCACACGATGCCCATTTCATTGAGTACCACTCTATCTCTGTGCCTTGGTGACTTTTTCTTGTGCCTTCTACTAGGTTGATTTAACAATCTCACTAGGGTAATGCTCACAGGATGAGTTGTCTAGTGTGGTCCTCACGGTAGCACTTTGATTTTCTGCCATCCACCAAATGTGACACCTTCTTGTCTCAATTCACCTATATCCTAGTGCTTTCATTTAGTGGACGCCAACCATAACACCGTTCTCATACCACTTGGATGATGTCACAATGATGTTGCTACTGCCACATGTCGATCTGTGAGTGGTGACATGCTTTACCCAAATACAGGCTATTAGGGTGCCAAAAAATCACAAAAATGATTGCCATGTGCCCACCTCCTATTGGATGTTCTGATGTCACCTTCTTCCATCATCTGACCTAATAGCATGTTGCCACCTTTCCTAGTAGAGGAGGGAGAAAGTAGTTCTTGGAGACCTATTATGCAAGTAATTTCTTTGCTATTTGGTTTCTAGACTTACCGAACATTTCCTTTGTTTTTCAAAGATTTCTGTTGGGCTGACGCCTTGCTGCACTACAACTTCGTTTTACCTCCAAGCTAGGCCTCACCAGGCTAATTTGTCAGAGTGGACTCCTTCACATAAATCTCATTGGTTGTCTCTCTTTGTCGTGTCCTAGCATTCGTTGCCCAACACATTTATTTTGTGGGCTAAAACTATACCTTTGGGGTAACTCTGTCAGGTTACTGCCTTCGGGTGGGCTCCACCCTCTCTTTGCATCTTGATCCTTTTAACCTGTGCATCAAAAATGATTATGTCATGGTAATGTTGTCTTGCATCCTTTGTTAGGGCAGGTTGTCATGCAAGCTCTGCCTACACAATAGAAATTATTCCTGCTACTGTTGTGGCTTTCACGTGAGCCCAGTCCATCATTTGACTACTCTGTTGCTAGTTTTGACACTTGTGACAACTTTGGCTACACGCCAAAGCTCATTCAACCTCCTCTAACTCTTTTATCTTGAACTTGGGGTCACCAAATTTGACTGGCTCTATCTCTTGATCCAACAGACTATTTTCATATTGGTTTAACCTAGATTTAAGATTATCTACTGCTTAAGAACTAGATCCAAATCCTCTACATTATTTCAACTACTTTTTCCACTATTTTCTATTTGCTTTACTATTTTCAATGTTTTTGCATTTGCCTTTGCTTTTTCTATGCCACTTATTATAGCAGCTACAACGCCCTCCAAAAGTTTGGTTCACACTCATTTTAGAGCCTTCCTTTATCTTTTATATTGTTGTTGCGAACACTAGAGCTCATTTCATGATATTTATTGTAGTGTTTTGAACCTTTTTTATGTTGGGTTAACTATCGTATTTTGGCATGTTTGGCTTTTGTGCAAAGTTTGCAAGCCTATTATGATGGTTTCGAAGGTTGGTATTTGTGTATGTGATTTCTCCTAACCACATAAACATCTATTGCATCCATACACAAAGTCTTGAGCACTGTTGCACATGTGTTGTCACGGCCATCCTAAAGCCTATCTTAAGTGTCGTGCTTGTCATATCTAGTTGTGAGGAAGTCACACAAAGGAAAATTCTTTGTTTGTGTCTTCCGATGATCTATGTTGTTGTTCCTTCAAATTATGCTAAGTGTGTGGTCATAGTCAAGGTTCATTAGAGTTCATTATCTATCCCACATTTAGCTATTTTTGGAAAAGAATCCCGACCGAGAAACTTAGCTTCACTGGACCCGAAATTAACTACAAACTATGTAGTCTCAGCCCTCTAAGTTGTGACCTTACTAATTTAAACTGCACAATGTGTAGTCCTTGTCCCCTAGGACTTATTTTCTATGTAATTCCTATGCCCATCTCCCAACAAAGACCCTTAGAATTGCGTAGTTATGTCCCACAACCTCGCTTGAACTGTGCGTTCTTCAGGCTGATGTTGTCTTGTCATGAGTGAATTCCAGGGACATGTACACTATCATGTCATGCCAGGATGATGGAGAAGGAGAAAAATTAGGGAATCATGCCAAAAGACGGTCCTGTAGCTGAAATCACAAGTGGATCAATCAAGATAGAGCAAAGGGACACAAGTTTTCAACCATCATCTAAGACTAAATATTGTTGAATATTCCGCATCACCAAGCCATGCAGTGGTGAAGAGGGAGAATTCTCAAGAAGACATCATGTATAGTAGCAGTAGTAGCTTGACATTTCCACATCATTTAACTAGTTGATATCAGTAGTGCCATGTCATGTCTTGTCATGAGTTGGCATATGCCACATCATCATTGTGGACCATGTATATTGTATTCATTGTAAAGTGGAAGTCCAAAGGACACATATGTAATATGGAGAGTCATGTAAGATGAAAAGTCATAGGAAGTCAAATAGTCATGAGGGTAGTCAAAGAGTCACAAGGAAGGGAAGAATCACCCCTTAGTTATATATACTCCCTCATTTTATGAGAAAATTATTTTCACCTTGGCTCCTCCTGCAAGGCATTATAGAGATAAGCTAGTTCTTTGAGGAGAAAGGAGTGGCTCCAATTTTCCACTACTGAAGATAGTGATTTACATTGTAAACATGTGTCTTGGAACTTTTAATTAATAACAAAACCCTTGAAGGCTAGCACATTATTCATGAATGGATTATGAATGTTTGTAAGACTATTTTGCACATGTTTGGATTTCATTTTTTCTTTAACATGTGCCAAGATAGTTTATCTATTTAAGTTATTTTAGTACTTATCTAATTGATAATGTGTTGTAATGGTTGTTATTGTTTTCCCATCCTTGTGGACTATTCTACAAGATATTAGAAATATATTTCTGCTTTTGTTGGTTGTAATGACTTTCGCATCCTCTGTGGACTATTCCATTGGATGTTAGATGGATCCTTCTTATTCATGTGTGTCTCTTCATGGGTTATACTAGTACCTCTCACTTGGAGTCTCACTTTTCTCCGTTCTATGTAGTAGAACAACCTTGACACATTTACAACTAAGCATGCACTAGGCACACCTCTTTGCTTTTTGAAGATACCATTGCATCCCTCTCTCATGCTGGTAGTTAATGCAAAGGTATATCTTTGAAATATATCACAACCTCGCTGATATTCCGGATGGGGCTCCAACACCAAACGACGTGAGGTCTAATTGGGACTTCACATTGGGGAGACCCCTTGGTTGACATATTTCTAGCATCGTCAACATTGGTGCTAGAAGGAGGGCCAGATGACAAGCTGAGCCCATTGAATCTCATTTGAACCTATTATCTAAAATGGCTAATACAATAATCTTACTCCCAGGGTGTTTCTCCAATTTTTTCCTTTATCAATTTTCAATCCCCGATGAGCCTCTCCGTTATGCAACTAGCTCACAAATAGATAGAACAATGAATTGAAAGTTATCCTCTTCAAGGGGGGACCTCCTTTACATTACATAAATAAAAAATTATTAGATGATTCAAATGAAAAAACTTCATCTCTATATATAGGAGTCTAAGGGGTTATAATATAATCAAAGCCTACATAACAATAATAGTGTAAGGGCACAACAATAAAAATAATGGGCTTCTATGGGGCACAATAATAACATATGGGGATCACATGGGCACAATAATAACAATAAAGGGGCTACCCTAACAATAAAAATAAGGGGCTACAGTAGTATTTTGGGGACCTAACATTCCCCTCTCCTTCAAAAAAGTGTTTTCCTCAATGATTGAGTAGTTATGGATGCTTACGTATAAAATTCCCATCCCACCATGTGGAATCTTCAATGAGTAAGGTTTTCCACTTGATGAGATACTCTGAAATGAATCAATTTTGTAGCTATCAAGTTATTGTTTCCATTACCGAGTTATGGAAATATTGTTTGAATTGGGAACTTGTCACCTATAACCTTCTTTAAGCATGAAAGATAGAAAACTAGGTGCACTCGGGAATATGCAAAAAGCTCCAATTTGTATGCCATAGTACTGATTGCGTACCTAGGAAAGAAAATAATTTTTTCCAAAAAATTCCAGTGAAAATGGAATCTCTATCACTTACACTAGTCTTTGGGTTTTCATGTAGCTTTTGAATTGTTTCCATAAATGTAGTAGCAATTGTACTCGCTTTAAATGGATGAGATAATGCACAAAAGTGTACATACTTGGTAAGTGTATAAACTACCACCATGATGACACTCTTTCCTTCAAACTTGGGTAAAATTGTGATAAAATCCATTGAAACCTCCTCCCAATGTGAACTTGGAATGGATAAGGGTTGTTAATAGTCTCAACTTTATTTTTTTGGCAAACGAAACATTCCGCCACAAAATTTTGAATATCAGATTTAAGGATAGCCAAAAAAAAAATCCTTCTTGGCCCTGTGGTAAGTTTTTAAAAATCTCGAGTGATCTCTTAAGGTAGAGGTGTAGGATTCCAAAATAATATTTTGTTTGAGTTGGGAATTCTTACAAAGATATAAGAGATATTTGTACCATAACAAATCATTTTTCTAGTTGAACGTATCAGATGTATCGGGATCTTGATGCGACTTTTGAATGAGTGTCCACACTTCTTCGTCATTATTCCATTCATCCCTTGCTTCAATTATCCAATCTAATTGGATAATATAAATGGAACAAAGCAATTCTTCCACATCCTCATCCTTTCTTGAGAGTGCATCTGCAACAACATTTTTCTTTCGTTTTCCATAGATGATTTAAAATTCATAACCAACCATTTTTGTGACTTGTTTTTGTTGCTCTTCTAAAGATAATGTTTTTTTCCAAAAAGTATTTAAGACTATCATGATCTGTTTTTACCTTGAAGTGTCTTCCCATTAGGTATGTTCTCTATTTCTTTAGTGCATGTAGTATTGCCAACATTTCCTTGTTATAAATAGGTTTGTTTTGATACTTTCCTTTGATTGATTGAGTTTCAAAAGAAATGGGTCTTTCTTCTTGTATTAAAACAACACCAATTCCATTTCCTGAGGCATCACATTCCACACTAAACATTTTTTTGAAGTTTGGCGTAGCTAAGATTGGTTCTTGGTACATTGTGTCGTTAAGATGTTCAAAGGCCTTAGTTTCTTCTGGAATCCAAGAAAATGTATCTTTCTTCAGTAATGTTGTTAAAGGTGTTGCTATTCTCCCATAATTCTTAGTAAAATTGTGATAATACCCTGTCAACTTGAGAAATCCTCGCATATGATTTATGGTTGTGCGGACTTTCCATTCATTAATGCATTTAATTTTGTTAGGGTCTACCTTAACACCCTTATGAGATACAATATGACCTAGATATTCCACCTCATGTACTCCAAATAAATATTTGGAGGTTTTTTCATATAATTATTTCTCCTCCAATAGTTTGAGCACCCGCTGGACATGTTGAACATGATACTTCCAAGACTTGTTGTAGATTGGTATATCATAAAAAAAACAAAAAACAATTTTTGTAAGGAAGGGTTTGAAAATGGAATTCATCAAACCTTGAAATGTAGAAGGTGCATTGGTAAGGCCAAAAGGCATGACCAAAAATTCATAATGACCCTCATGAGTTCTAAATGTTTTTTTTCAAAATGTCTTTAGTCTTCATTTAAATTTTATGATATCCTGATCGAAGGTCCAACTTGATGAAGTAAATTTCTCCATGTAATTCATTGAATAATTCATCAATGACATGAATGGGGAATCTATGTTTAATAGTGAGCTTGTTGAACTCACTATAATTCGAACGCATGTGCTATGATCCATTCTTCTTGTGCACCAATACTACTGGAGCTGAAAAAGAACTTTGACTAGGTTTAATTATACTGTCCTCTAACATTTCTACAGTCATACATTCAATTTTACTCTGTAAGGCCCGATGTTTGGAGGAACACTTCCTGGAATAAAATGAATATTATGATCATGATCAATAGGTGCGAGGCTTTTGGGAGTCTCGAATACCTTGGAATGATTGTCTAAGACATTTTGGAGATGTGGAGAAATATCTCATTTCGATATTTGAACCTCTAGTGAGCATAATTGTGTAATTACGCCCCATTTTTATTTATTTAGAAGCTTTTTCATGCCATTAGGGATAATTATCTTTCCTAGTTTCCCTACGATACCCATTAATTCAACTTCCTTTCCTTCCCAAACAATATTCAAGAAAATTTCTTGAAAATTAAAATCTATCGTACCCAAAGATTGTAACCAGTAGACTCCTAGTACAACATAAGCACCATCCATTGGAATAGAGAGCATTGGACTATTCAATACATATTACACCATGGTTAGCTTGATATTATGGCACTTTCCAGAGAAATTTATAGTTCCTCCTTTTGCAACCATCACTTGACACTTTAGTGTTGGGTATAGGAAGCAATTCAATTCCTAGGCTACTTTACAATGAATAAAATTATGGGTACTACCCTAATCAATAATCACTATTACCTTTTTGTTCTTGATATGTCCTTTTATATTGAGAGTTTAAGGAGTGGTAATTTTGACTAATGCATTACAAGATATGATCAAAATAATATCTTCTTTATCTAGGGTTGGTTCCTAGAGTATATCCTCTTCTTTTGAAGTTTCTTGTTCCTTTTCTTGATCCTGTTCACAATCTTTGTAAACTAATTTCTTCTCAGCACACTTACGAACATTAGTGTATTTTCTATCACAACTATACCAGAATCTTTTCCTCTTTTTTCTTCAAATTATTGTGGTGTCAACCTTGTAGCTTGTGGAAGGATAGGAGCGACAACACTTATATTTATATAGTTGTGAGTGGTAGGCTTCCTTATTATCATAAATTTACTTTAAATTGTTCTTGCCAACCCGAATGCCTTCTCCAATGAATCATGTTCCCGAAGGAAAACCTCATGTTGGATGTTATCCTTTAAAGTCCCTATGAAGACATCAATCCTATGCTCCTCTAGAATATCATTTACCCTTATATTCAATTTTTGGAAGTCCTCATGTGCTCCTACATTAAACCCTTTTTTTATATATTTATCATTTAGGAAAAAAATGTGTTTCTCTTTGTATCCTCATAATGTGCTATCATTTCCTCCATAAAAATTGACCAAGTGACAAGTGGCTTATGAGAACAAAGTCACCGCTACCATACAATCTGATTGGGTTCTAAATATAAAGTTACAATGCATACCTTTTGTGTGTGTTTCACATTGTGGAGATCAAAATATTGCTCCATCTATAGTATCCATGTTACGAGACTGTTGCCATCAAACTTCCTAATATTGATCTTTGGAATATGATGGGTCTTCAATCAAACCGTGGAGTATATGAAACCGTGATTAAAATTTATTTTGTTCTCATCGTGAGTTTCATATAATACCATTTCACCATTAGTAAATATTTATTGTCGCAACTTTTTCAACCCTTCCTCCAAACCTTCCATGTCTGCTTTTAAACCATTCTTGAAATCTTCCATGTTTCCTTTCATTTTTGCTTCTATACCATACATATAAGATTTCATGCCATCCTTCAAACCTTCCATGTCTTATTTTAAACTATTATTCAAACCATCGATCTTATCTTCCATTTTAGTTTTGGTTACTCTTTGTGAGAGAAAAAATTTGTTGCACTTGGTCTTGCAATTTTGATATATCATTTTATAGTCATTCCTCTTTTTCATGTGTTATAGAAAAGATCTATAGTTTCTCACTAGGTGTGTCCATTTTTCTTTTTTAAGGATTTTTGAAATAAAATAATGATACCTATGATTCAATATGCCCTTTGAATAACTTTAAACTGATTTTTCAACCAAAAGTTATGCAAAATTAAAAGAAATACACACTTTTTTCTTTCTTTTTAGGAGAGAGATATTGCAACTATTTTATCTTGGTAATTGTGAATATTCAAGCTCTGAAATTTCATCCTGTAGTAGCCCTCCATGTCTTCTTTCCAACCTAACATGTTAGAAAAATATTGGATTCTTCAAGAAGGAGTTATTATCAATATCCCATGATGACCTAATTATAGACTAGTTTCGTAGAGCGATCTTATACGGAGTGCCACATGTCATTGTTTCAAGCTTCAGCCATGAAAATGATACCCCAAAAACTAGAGTCTGTCCTATTTATATCAATTTTTCTGAAATTCAAATATGATTCATTGAGAGAAATTTAAGATGATTTTCCATAGGTCACTCGTTTGAGAAAGAATTATGGAGCCTGCAAAAATCCTAACTTCCTCAGATCATATCTCCAAAAATATAGCGAGACAAGAACTAAAATTCATACACAAAGTTAACAAATATTTCTAGTCAAAGTGGTTGCAATTTTAGGTTCCGAAGCTTCATATAAAAAAAAATTATAGTGAAAATTCCACGATGACCTCTTTGAAGGAACGAAACCCTAGAATCTAAAGCTCTAATACCAAATGTTATGCAACTAGCTCACAAATAGATAGATCAATGACTTAAAAAATATTCTCCTCAAGGGGGAAACCTCCTTTACATTACATAAATGAAAAAATCTTGGATGATTAAAATGAAAAAGAATCCTTTCTATATATGGCAGTCTAAGGGGTCACAATATAATTAGAGCCTACATAAGGGTAGAAGAATATCAATAGTGGGCTTCTATGGGGCACAAGAATAACAATATGGGGATTACATGGGCACAAAAATAACAATAAGGGGGCTACCCTAACAATAAAAATAAGGGTCTACATTAGTATTATAGGGAGCTAACACTCTTTATCACATGTTCCAGTAAAGTCTGATGGTGAGGATGGAACACCCATAACCGAGCACATTTATGGTTTTCTTAACTTTTGTGAATCGTATGAAATTGATGATGATGAATATTCTTGTCTCATCCTCACCCTTGAAGGACATGTTAATCGATGGTGCCATACCTTTCCATCTGCTTCCATCCATTCCCTTCATCAGTTCCTCAGGGAGCTCCATCAAGCCTTTGAGAGGTATAATTACCGAGATGTTTGTAAAAGAATCAATCTCTTAAGAATGAATCCCAATGAATCGGTTGAGGATTTTTCTGATTGATTCCTTCACCTTTGTTGTGAAATTTTTTAAGAATACATGAATCAGGATTTCTTGAAATAAGAGTTTGAGAAATTGGTTCTTATCTCCTTACATGACAAACCTAAACCCCCTAACTTTTCTACTCCCCCAACTCTTTTGAATCATAAGACACCTTTGATTTCAGAGGAGGAATGTACTACTCATTTTGTGCCTTTCCCTCCTCCTTTTCCTATCCCATTATGGGTGCCTCTGTGTCATATAAAGAAATATAAAAAATCCACAAATAAAATTCCTAATCTACCTTCTCATTCTTATTCTATTCATGATTCAGATTCAATGGAGGAAATTCCAGAATGGCTCATGAAACCTATGGTGAAGACTAACTCCTCCATTTTGCAAGATGATCTCACTATTCATAACTCTAGTTTGAATTCCTATTATCCTCTCTCATCTGAATGCCTTAACTCATTGTATTATGTTCCACTTAATCAATCTTCTCCACCTGTTGGTCTTAGGAACTCTATTGATTTTTGCGTTTCTAGTTCAAATTGCGATTAGGTACAAGGAAGTAACTCTACACAGGCGGAGGAGTAGGAAAGTGAGGATGATCTCAATATTTATTATTTTTTTCATGATATTCTGTCAAGATTATGTGCTTCCATTCCTAGGTGATTTTCAATTTGCTAATCTCGGCAATGAATCAAACATAATCAATTCTTCCAATCAATCCATAGCCTCATACAACAACCATTCCAATTATGATCATTTTATTGATGCATGCAATCACGGATGCCCAGGCGCATTAGCTGATCTTTTGGTTTCTCATGAAGATTTTAGTTTGGATCTAGAATTTGATTCAGTTAAAGAAGATGTGCTTACTGAAAATTCCTCTTCATCTCACTATCCCTTGTGCTCTACCACCTGCGATACATCTATCTGCGACAGGGGCACTCCATGCTCTTCAAGTCCATCATTTGATGGGTTATCTTCTCAATTGGCACAAGTTGGTCAGATTATCCATGATGCAAATGAAAACAATCAAATATTTGAGTAATATTCCCAACCCTTATCATCTCTTCACTTGCATGAAGAAAACTCTTCAAATCATCATGCTCATTTAAATTCCTCAATTTGTTTATCTTTGAATTCACGATTAGAAGAACCTTTCTACTTGAGTAATCTGGTTATGGAATTGAAGAATCTAGTAACACCAGTGACAAAGATGGCTACCATCTGGTGATCAATGGGTTTATCAAAATTGGTAGTAGCAGCTACTCTCACACCATGGATGATCTGGCACAATCTTCAAAATGCGATTTTATGATTATCGAAGGTTCTTGGAGCTACCAGGGAGTCAAGGTACTTCAACTTCCGTTGATGGTTATGTTAGGATCTCGTGACCCCGGTAAGCCCCATGAACTAAGTTAGATCCTATTTATTCCACATGGTCCTTCTCTTTACATGGTTTCACTCGATGAAAATTTATTCTTGAGAAATGTCTAGTACCTCGGATGAAATCTTTCAAATTTCCAATATTTTACTTCCCACCAAATTCATGAATCTTTTTTATTTCATTCATCTTCATGCAAATCTCTCCCAACAAACTCATGTTTGGAATGTGTATCTCTCATAGAGTCATGGAATTGCGAAGTTGGTCATTCCAAAGACCATCTTTGGCTGAAGTAATCATCCCTATTAGGTTCATTTCATGACGAGAACCTCCTAGCTTTGCTTGTAAGTATCATATCGCAAATATATCGCTTCATTGCACCTGTGATCCTCTTGAGTAATAAAGATCACAAGAGTTACCGCACGAATCAAGTTCTTCTCCATTCGCCATGTCTTGACTGGTTTCATGTATTTGTTGTAATGACATCCCTTTTAAAATCTCTCATGATTACAATGCTTGCACAATTTATCATTAGTTACAAGAAAAAAAATGTGTCACATTTGGCTTGCAAGGAACTCGATTTGATTGTTCAGACCATTCGTAGAACTGTTCAAATTGATTTATCTTCCTTCATTAGACATTGGGAATCTGATGCTTTAATCAACTCATCTAATAATTCTTCTGTATTTGATGATTGTCATACATGTTATCATTTTCCCACCATTATATCCAATCATAGTTGTTTTACATCCTTCAATCTTCATCGTTCAAAATATTACTCTTTATATTTCTATCAAACGGTTGAGGAACTTCACTCTCTATTTATGGTTATGTCAAGTCCTCATGATCTTCACATCAATATGAATATTATCAAATCTATTTTCCATCACATGATTCTAATTATAATCCCGTGTCTCTAATTGAAAATCCATCTTTTCAAAAATTTCGGGGTTTTGAAGAGGATCATCATGTATTTTATTATCCAATCACTGAATGCTTTTAGAAATCTTACTCGGCAAGCTCCTTTTCAATAAACAAGTTTCAACCTTTTCTCATGATTTCTAAGGAGGATGACATAGAATAAGGTGCATTCACAATACACGTTCTAGGTTTGTCTGATTATGCTCTTTGTCAGAGAGGTAAGAATGTGGATTCGATGAAAGTAGTGGTTGTAACATATCTTTGTTGCCACATGAAAGACCTTCAAATGTTTGTACAAGTTATTCAGGTTTTTATCATTTATGTTGCACATAAATTTATATCTATTTTAATTCTTCATATCTTTGTGGATGCAGGCCAAGAACAATTGTGGTGGCTTCGCTGGAAATTCCATTATATGTGATCTAGACCTCCTTTTTGTTAATTTAGGAGTAGGATTAGTTACATGTTAGTTTCCTTCTCTCACACCCATTCGATGTTGTTCTCTTTAGTCTTTCTTGTCTTTTCTTACTTTCTCTTGCATTATGCTTTGGTTTAGCTTCTGATTTTGTTCCCTTGTTGTGTGTTTTGATTCCTTTCGCTTTGTTTCTTTGGTTTTCTTTCTTAGTTTTTTTCTCTTTTGTTTTCATCATGTGAATATGTGTTGTGCCTGGACATATTTTTTCTTCTAAGTATGTGTGTGGTCAAACTATAAATAGTCTTGTGAAACTTCAACATTTGGCTAACCTTCTTTCCTTTTCCATTGTATTGGTTACATATTTTCACTGATGAAGTTCCGATAGAAAATATGATCCATCCATAAGGAGAGTTTTGGTTCAATCATGAATCCATGTCTAGTCCAAAAACCTCATGTCTATACTCGGTTTTTTAAATTTTTTTGGTGTCTTCAAGCTTATCCAACTAGTAGAAATGGAGAAGGGGAAAAATATAAACGAGAAAACTTAAATCATAGGTCTCTATATTCTTTTCTAAAGTGACAACCTATTCTTCTCTCAATAAGTCAGTATCCCTCTTCTACCCCAAAATAAATAAGTGCTAATTCACAATTATCTTTAAACAAATATATAAAGGCGAAATAAGAGAAAGGCTTCCTATACAGAGAGGTGAAGCAACCAACTCATACGGGGTATTGTTCAACCTCACTGGCAGTGGATAAATGTTTTTTTTTTCCTATGGGACTATGCTGGGGTACTGTGTAGGCCTATTAGAAATGGATAAATACCAGAGATGAAAAATTATACTTTGAAAAATTAAGCTCGTAAGCTACACTACCCTTCCCAAATCGAAAGATTGTCATTATGTTGAATCTTATGTTGTGTTCGACTAATAGGGTATAGAGGGGACCATGTCTGTTGATGGGGTAAGTGGTAATGAGAAAGTAATCTACATGATGAATTGCTACTCCCTAAAGAACGAAGGCTTTTAAGTGAAAATGTTAACCATGAAAGAGAAGCTGGAGTTCAACAACTGTGTTGCCAAATGTTGTAGTTGTTGCAACACTGTCCAACATTTTTGGATTTCTAGCATCACCAACACCACCTTTTCCATTTGATTTTATTTTTCCTATGCCACTTCTGCTATTTCCTTTGCCATCAATCTTTACCTTTCCCACCAATGACAACATATTTAGCAATGCAGTTACTTTTCCATTGCCTTGCCTTTTCCTTTGCATTTTCTTCACCATTATCATCTTTTCCATTTCCTTGTCCTTTGTCCTTTCCTTTGCACTTGATTTTTTGTTATCACCTTTTCCATTACCTTTTCCATCAATGACAAAATATTTCCAATAATCTCCCCCTTTGGCATTGATGGCAACAACAAGATCAAACATCATATCATTATCAATGATCAATAATTTTCTCTGATACTTCTCCTTGTGATTTCCCAATGATCATTTATCATCTTATTCTTGGTCAAAAATACTTCCCCCCCATTTCAAATTAATGGAAAAGATAATAACATCTCCCCCTTTCAATAATATCCCTTTGTCTTCTGAGCTAGATGACCTTTCAACTACTTCTTCTTATGATAAAAACCTTCGGTACCTTTGATCTAATCCAAGCAGCTACCTCCTTGTCCTGTGAAGAATATTGAGTTAAAGGGAAAGGAATATTTACTCCTAATGTATGCCTCAAGAAGACAAGAAGGATCTCTTATCGAAACAACACATGCATGCGCAAACAATTCATGAGAAAATGATTCATGATGGTCTGAGTCTCAACTAGGATTACATTCATAACAATGCTTACCTAGACACACGCACCTGACCTCTAGCAACAAGAACAACCTTTCCTACACATGACAACATAAATTTTCAATTGGTGAACAATAAAGTAAAACACTTAAAAGTGTTATATTGAAAAACATAGATGGACTCTCACTAATGAATTCCTAAAAAACTCACTTGTATTTCACTTGGAAGACTTCTAATGACAACAAAATTACCATGATACATTACACTCATCATGAATAATTCATACAAATTAGGACCGGTCTACCAACACTTGGACTTACAATTTCATATTGACAACATGAACACCATACTCTCACAAAGAGTCTAGTGACTATAAATACCAATTGATAGTACCTGTGATACCATGTGATAACAATTACCAATTTGAACAACATCATGACAAACAATCCATTTTGATTACTCACATATGACAAAATCACCATTAGCCTCTACAACACATAATTGATACCAATTGTCAATGCATAATATGATACTCAAATCTTGACTTGAGTATACTCCCCCTGTGGCCGTGCTCCATCCTTGCATTAGTAATATGTAAACAATAATTACATTATTAGTAAATAGATCATCACCATCTATCTGTCAATTTGATTTGAAAACAACATTCAATAGTCTTCTTATGCTTCATATGCATTCCTTGGCATGTTCCTTTCTGATCCTTTCATCTCACCTTTCTGGCTTCCCTTGAAGCCAAATTCTTCTATCAAATGCATAGGAACAAGGGATCTACTCCCCCTGAGTAGATTATGTAACACCCCCTCCCAAGTCTACCCAGAGTAACCATGTCAACGAGGGTAAACATGAGATGAGAGGCTACTAGGATGGGATTCAACGTCCTATGTGACCTTAAGGAAGTGGAATCAACAAAATAATATTACACAATGATCCAACATCTTCCTCAGGACCAATAGGAACCATACAAGCACTTTAGAGATCTTTCCCCTGGCTCCTATTGAAGTTTTGGCCAACTTAAGCCATAGTAACGCTCCCTACCCATAGCCTAGGTGAGTTATAATCTTCTCCAACCCTTAGCCAAATGCATTAGTCCCTAGGGTAATGCTGTGATTTTCTAGTAATAACGAGAGTTGATACACTTTTCTAGCCCAGAAACGCAACCTCTACCCAAAACTTGCTAGACCCTTTAGAATCCATTAAAGACATGATAACAATAATGATAAATTAAAACTCAACCTCAGGACTAGCCCTGGTCATCCGCAACTGAGACTAAAATTCTGTCAAACACTTGGCGTCAATGCAACCTAGAGGTTGAGGATACAAGACAGAGCATAAATGATGGAAATAACTTATGAAACATAACTAGAAGGATTAACTCCTTCTCCATTGAACTATTATATACTCAATGAGGTCTTGCATCCATCCATTTAACAACTACAAGTAAATACATGAAATAACAATGACATGAACTAGTCATTTAAACATGCTTATAACTAACATAAAAGCATATAAATATCAAAGATAAGACAACCATTAAATCCACATATACACAAGTGTAAATTTGAGAGAACTTAACTTTTATTAATCATAGGAAAATCCAACCAGGTTCGAGACTTCCACATACCACTCGACCATAGACATGGCTGAACCAAATCTCTCTTTTAGCGAGTCACCTGTGTGCCATATTCCAATCATGAATGTGGGATCTCATAGAACAACAAGACTAAGAAAAACCAAGGGAATATAGAGGCTAAACCATCTCCAACCTCATCAAACCATGGAAAAAACAAAACTAGTGCTCTGATCACAACCAAACTAAACTTGGAATGCCATATGGAATCCATCACTATCCTTGAGGAATTTTATGTCTCCTTGTCTCTCAGGATTTACTGCAATCTAACGAGATCACTAGGCCTTAAATTGAGACTAGTCTCTCGGGCTTTACCACAATCCAAACTTGGATCACTAGGCCCTAAACTGAGACTTCTCCCTTAGGCTTTATTGTTTATCCCAGGTAAACTTGTCAAGCAATTCCTAAGAATTTTGGAATGGAACTTGAGACCACCTCCACTTCCGATTCTGAAATCCATCCGAAAAACCAAGCTCAAAAGAAAAAATAAAAATGCCAACACCATGGAATCTAGAAAAAGGCAAGGCTAGGCTAAAATCCACTATCATAACCCAGGAAAACCATGCCACCGAAAGCAAGACCATACACCAACATTCAAAGCCATGCATGTCCAAACCAACTAGGAAATCACACATGTAAAAGGTTACCTGCAAGTATTCTTGCTGAAGCTACTTGATCCTACTTTGATTTCCTTCATCCTTGCTTGCCTTCCTTTACCTTCCTTACTTTTCCTTCCTTCATCCAAAGTTAGAGTACTCCAAGGAACTCAAAGTGACCAAGAGTGAGAGAGGAGAGAATAATGAGATATCTCTAAAGATAAATTGACAAAAGGTTACACTAAAAGAAGCCATGAACTAGTCCTCAAAAGCCTTTTTATTGAAGAGGCCTCCGTTTTCTTCATTTTCCATTATTTTCCTTCAATTTCCCCCTCACATGCAACCTGTGACCCTTTACCTTAATTTCTCCTAATTTCCTTTATTTTGATAAATAAATGTGCCAAAAATGCCTTTTTTCCTTTTAATGCCTTTGGCGATTTTCCTTAGCCAAAACACGCATCTAGTGATGCCCACTAGGATATCTTTTTCCCAACGTTCAGCTTGGAATAAGTGTCCCTTAATTGTGCCCTTATTTTTCCTTTATTAACTTTTATTACATGAAATTTTCACCAGGGTTGTTACAAAACACTACCCCTTGGGGAGCACTGTCCTTGTTGTTAACCACACAATGACCTTAGAAAAACTGTTGAAAACAAAGATACTTCCCATGGAGCTTTATAACTTAGCTTGTTGTAGTATTTACAATGAATAACCTTCTCAAAGAAAAACATCATGACAACGTGAAAATATAATAACCATAATAATACGACACTCACACCACTTATTGGATCTTTATAACTTAGCTCATGGTGATATTTGCATCCATATACATATACATACATATACCAAAACATTAGAAAAACATATTCCAACATAAACCAACATCAAATCAAAACTCCTTTGCCTCAACTGAAAAACAATGAATATTATAGGGCCCACATCCAATCCACCATCTCCCATGTAGATTCTTTAGGTCCAAAGTGCTTCCACTAGACTTTAAATTGCTCTATGTCTCTATTCCTGAGAATGGGCTTTTTAAACTGCAGTATGCATAGTGGCTCCGACTAGAACTCTCCTTCTTGCTCCACTTGCAATACAGACCAATCAATAAAATGATCAGCATCCTTTATATACTTCTTAAGCAATGAAATATGGAAAACATCATGGTATTTCACTGTTGAAGGCAGTGCAAGTCAACATGCCACCGGTCCAATCCTCTCAAGGATCTCAAATGGCCCGCAATAGCGTGGTGCCAACTTGGCACATGAACCAATCCTCAAAGAGATTTTGTTGGGCTTGATGTGAAAATGCACATGCTTCCCAACCTGAAACTCCTTGAATACCCTGTTATGATATGCATAACTCTTGTGTCTATCCTTTGCTTCCTTTAGATTCTTCTTTATAACCTACATTTCTTGCTCCATGTCCACCAGCATCTCTGGTCCAATAAGTACCCTGTTCACTAGATCACTCTAGCTGGTGGGAGTGTTACAACTCCATCCATACAATGTCTCGAAATGACTCATATTTAATGACTCCTAATAACCATTAATGTATGCAAACTCCACCAATATTAGAAATTGTTCCCATTTCCTATGCTGGTGCATTAGGTACATCCTCAACATATATTCTAAGATATTATTAAACATCTTTGTTTGTCCATCTCTCTATGGATGATAAGTTGTACTGAAAGCTAACACTGTACCCAATCCTAAAAATAGCTCTTTCCAAAAATTGGAAGTGAACTTTGCATCCTTGTCTGACACAATATTCCTTACACCTTGGAGTCTCACTATCTCTCTGATGACCACCTATTCTACCTCGTTGGTTGAATATGTATTCTTCATTGGAATGAACTGAGCTACCTTGCTCAACTTGTCAACCATGATCATAATAGAATCATGCAGCTTTACTTTCCTCATAAGACCTATGATGAAATACATGGAAATGACCTCCCATTTCCATTTTGTAGTTGGTATAGGTTGTCATAGACCACCTAGATACTTGCATTTCACATTTTTTTCTGACAATATAGACATCTAGCCAGGAAATCTTCCACTTCCTTCTTTATATTCGACCAATAGTAAAAATTCTTCATTGCCATCAATTTCTTTTGGTATCCGCGACGAATCGAGTATGGCTTCACTTCTTGATCTCACTAATATTCAATACATATATCCTATTTCTAGGTCTCACCAACCGATCTACCGTGAGACAGTAGTCTGCATCCTAATCACCTGTACTTGTACCTTCACCTATATAAGTACATGTAACTGTGCTTTGTT
This sequence comes from Pinus taeda, assembly GCA_000404065.3. Lineage (NCBI taxonomy): Eukaryota > Viridiplantae > Streptophyta > Pinopsida > Pinales > Pinaceae > Pinus > Pinus taeda. Next base: position 32,524 of record APFE030810702.1, read on the forward strand.
GTAACCTATTCATGATCTCCATGTATTTGTCATCCCATTGTCTTTCCTACAAAATCCTATAATCTAACTCTGTCCCATAAGACCTCATAGCTACTATATGATTTACATGTACCTTCCAGCTGAGAGCATCTACAAGCTAGTTCTCCTTCCACTTGATGTATTTGATCTCTAAGTCGAACTCACTAAGGGTAGCCAACCATATAACATGTCTGGCATTTAGAATCGGTTGATCAAACAAATGCCTCAACCCATTGTGATTCCTCATCAATGTGAACCTCCTTCCCAAAAGATAATGTCTCCACATATTCAATTCATATCAAGATCATGCATTGGGTAGTTCTTCTTGTGCTCATTTAGTTTCTATGACTCCTATCACACTACTTTTCCTTCTTGCATGAGAAATCCACCAAGTCCTCTCTTGCAAGCACATGTACACACTACAAGCTCCTTGTTCAGGTCCGTAATCTTTAGCATTGGTGCACGTGTCAACAATTTCTTAAGCTTCTCAAAACTATCCTCAAATTCTTCTATCCATTTGAACTTCTCACCCTTCCTTTGCAATGAAGTGATAGGATATGCAATGCATGAGAAGTTGCTAATGAAACTCCTATAGTAACCTACCAATCACATAAAATATCTCATCTCATCCACATTCTTAGGAGTTTCCCACTCCATGATAGCCATTATCTTTTCTGGATCTACTGTTTGCTCAATTTAGTGTTGTCTAAATTGCTATCATAAATTGTCAACCCGGGGCTCGTAAGCCGATGAAGTAAAGTGTACAATATATACTTAAGCAGCCTTTCCTAGTTCTTTTTGTCGTTTTTAGTTTATGTCTAACTTATCTTCCTAATGTGATGTGATGAAGTTATAAACACGTGAGTGAATGTGTGTGTATGTGGTGGTTTCTAAAATGCTTCTTGAATTTTAAAGAGAAAACTTGAACAATAACTTGAAATGGAATTAAAGCTTCGAATGAAAGTAAAGCATCAAACAAAAAGACCAATGGCACTAGTCCAATGCCTTTACTGCTGATAAGAATGAAAATGACATGTACATTAACTCGGCTGAAAGCAAGAACACTACTTTAACTCCTCTATTGAATCTAAAGCAATGCAAAAATTAAGTGACAAATCACACTACTTAATTCTCCTTTAACATTCTGCCTTTAGCTAAATTGATCATGTGAAAAAGAGTTAGGAGTGAATTAGCAATATGAGTCTAAAACTAAATAAACCAAGCTGCAATTAAATGATGTTTTGGTCCCATAAAAGTTAGTGAATCATGATAAAAAGAACCATCAAGAGATTAGCAACTTGACAAAACTTGATAAAGAAACTAGGCAAGGAAACTAACTAAGCAAGGAGACTAATGAAAATCAAAGCGAAAGTCAGCAATTTAGATAAGACAACTTCAGATGCCACTAGTGTTAGAAAGAAGGAAAAGCACACTGTCCCGGGCTCCTAACAAAGCTGTAAAAACACACACTGATCAGTCATGAAAAGTACAGAAACGTAAAGCAGCATGATTCAAACTGTACATTAATATACATGGTGAATTAGAGAAAAAGGAATGCAGGAAAGCAAATTTAAAAGCTACTGTACAATGGTTGTAGCAGATAGGGGCCCTCCATCCACTTCAACCAATTAAAAAGATCAGCTACGCAAGTAAGAACAGAACTGTCTTCTTGGTATTAAATCAGCACATAACAAAATACAGTGGGGAGCGTAAACGCTATGTAAAAGAGTTTTGAAACAGAGTTTACAACAGCAAAAGACTAACTTCCAAAAGCTCTAATCAGCGTGTAGAAACACTTTATTTATAGCAGGAACACAAACTGTTCTGTGTGTAAACTAAGCTAACTAAAAGCTATGCAAAAGACACGTTCAACAGCACTGTGCACGGATTTAGGAAACGGTCATCATGGTTGATAAATCCGCTATTGGATTCTTGTCCCCTGCAGTCTTCGTGGCTAAAGAAGAGGCCAGCTGTGACTTTCGTGCTCCACCTAAACACGTAGAGCCGTGCCACCATTTGCAACCTTGCCGTTTGACCAGAGTTACCTCCACGTTGACCAGGGGTGTAGACAGCCAGTTTGGCTGAGCTGACAGCACACGCACCATGTACACAGTCATACAAACTTGCCCGTGTGGATCTTTCCTCTGGAGGACACCTGGATCATAGCAAACAAGAAAATGGCTGCGAAATCTGGGATTGGCTGCGGAATCAGAGATCAACTGCAAAAACCCTGTATCAGCTGCGGAATTGCAGCACTTGAACCAAAAATCTAAACCAACAGTCAATCATTAGCACAATTAGCAAATCATGTTAAAAAGTCCTATAATGCAATGAATTGAACAAGTTGATGAAGGAAATGATGACAAAAGAAGGAAATGAGTAGGAAAAGGCTGTTGGGAGGATGGGGAAATGAGTGCAGGTTTGAGGCTCAACATTGACACCACAACAATTGGAGGAAAAAAGAGAAAAAGGGCTTTGTTATAGTTGTGATAGAAAATACACTAAAGCTCATAAATGTGATGAGAATAAATTATTATACATAGATTGTGAAGAGGAGGAAGAAAAGGAACAAGAAACATCAAAAGAGGAGGATATACACTAGGAACCAACCCCAAAGAAAGAAGAAATGAATCCGAGCATATATTGTAATTCATTTCCAGGAATTACCACTCCGAAAACTCTCAAGATAGAAGGATATATCAAGAAGAAAAATGTAATAGTGTTGGTTGATTCGGGTAGTACCCATACTTTTATTCATTGTAAGATAGCCAAGGAATTGAATTTCTTCTATATCCAACACCAGAGTGTCAAGTGATGGTTGCAAATGGAGTAAACATAAATTGCTCTGAAGTGCCATAATATCAAGCTAACCATGGGAGAATATGTATTGAATAGTCCAATGCTTTCCATTCCAATGGGTGGTGCTGATGAGTCCAATGGTTACAATCCTTGGAGACAATAACTTTCAATTTTCAAGAACGTTTCTTGAAATTTTTTTGGAAAGGAAAGGAAGTTGAATTAAGGGGAATCACAGGGGAACCGAGAAAGATAATCAACTCTAATGGCATGACAAAGCTTATGAAGAAAGAAAAAAGGGGCGTAATTGCACAATTATGCTCAATAGGGGTTCAAACATCAAAATCATTTATTTATCCATATCTCCAAAAATTATTGGACAATCATTCCAAGGGGTTTGAGACTCCCAAAGGCATCCCACCTATTTGTGATCATGATCATGTGATTCACTTGATTCCATGGAGTGTTCTTCCAAACATAAGGCCCTACAGATATCCTTATGCCCAAAAGAGTGTAATTGAACGTATGGTTGTAGAAATGATAAAGGTTGGTATAATTCAACCTAGTCAAGTTCTTTATCTGCTACAGTAGTATTCGTGCACAAGAAGGATGGATCATGACATATGTGTCCAGATTATAGGGAGCTCAACAAGCTCACTACTAAAGACAAATTTCCCATTCTTGTCATTTATGAATTTTTGGATGAATTACATGGAGCAATTTACTTCACCAAGTTGGATCTTCATTCAGGATATCATCAAATTAGAATGAAGACTGAAGACATTCCAAAAAAACTTTCAGAACTCATGAGGGTCATTATGAATTTTTGGTCATGTCTTTTGGCCTTACTAATGCACTTTCCACATTTCAAGGTTTGATGAATTCCATTTTCAAACCCTTAGGCTTAGAAATTTTGTGTTAGTATTTTTTGATGATATACTTATCTACAACAAGTCTTGGAATGATCATGTTCAACATGTTGACAGGGTTCTCAAACTATTGGAGGAGAAACAATTATATGCGTAAACCTCCAAATGTTAATTTGGAGTATAGGAGGTGGAATATTTGGGTCATATTGTATCTCATGAGGGTGTTAAGGTAGACCCTAAAAAAATTAAATCCATTAAGGAATGGAAAATCCCCAAAACCATAAAGCATCTTCAAGGATTTCTCGGGTTGACAGGGTATTATCGCAAGTTTGTTAAGAGTTATGGGAGAATAATGGTACCTCTAACGTCATTACTAAAGAAATATCAATTTTCTTGGAGTCCATAAGCAACGAAGGCCTTTGAACATCTTAAAGAGGCAATGTGCCAAGCACAAGTCTTAGCTACACCAGACTTCACAAAAAAATTTATTGTGGAATGTGATGCTTCAAGAAATGGAATTTGTGTTGTTTTAATGCAAGAAGGAAGACCCATTGCTTTTGAAATTTGTCCAATCAAAGGAAAGTATTTACACAAAGCTATTTATGAGAAGGAAATGTTGGCAATACTACATGCACTAAAGCAATGGCAACCTTCCCTAATGGGAAGACACTTCAAGGTTAAAACATATCATGATAGTCTTAAATACTTTTTGGAAGAAATATTATCTTTAGAAAAATAGGAAAAATGGGTGACAAAGATGTTGGGTTATGACTTTGAAATCATCTACAAAAAAGGGAAGAAAAATTTGTTTGCAAATGCACTCTCAAGAAAGGATGAGGATGTGGAAGCATTGTTTTGTGCCATTTCTATTATCCAACCTGAGTGGATAATCGAAGCAAGGGATAAATGGAATAATGATGAAGAGGTTTGGTCACTGATTCAATAGTTGCAGAAAGATCACAGTACATCTAATACATTTAGCTGGAAAAATGATTCATTATGGTACAAAGATCGCTTATATCTTTGTAATAATTCCCAACTCAAACAAAAGATTCTTTTGGAATTTCACACCTCTCCCTTAGTTGGGCACTCAAGATTTTTAAAGAATTTCCATAGGGTCAAGAAGGATTTTTTTTTTGGGATGGCCTTAAATATGATATTCAGAATTTTGTGGCAGAATGTTTGGATTGCCAACAAAATAAAGTTGAGACAATTAAGACCCAGGGTCTGTTACAACCTTTAGCCATTCCAATTCAATGTTGGGAGGAGGTCTCAATGGATTTTATCACAAGTTTATCCAATTATTAAGGAAAGAGTGTCATCATGGTTGTAGTTGATAGACTTACCAAGTATGCACACTTTTTTTCATTATCTCATCCTTTAAAATCCAATGCAGTTGCTACTGCATTTATGGAAACAATTCAAAAGCTTCGTGGAAATCCCATTTTCACTGGAAATTTTTCGATAGAATTATTTTCTTGTCTTGGTACTCAATTAGCTCATAGCTCATCTAATCATCCTCAATCTGATGGGAAAATTGAGATAGTGAACAAATGCTTGCAAGGTTATATTCGTTTCTTTGTATCTGATAAAAAAAAATGGGTCGAGTGTTTACCTCTAGTTGAATGGTGGTATAACACTTCCTTCCATACAAAAGAAAAAAATGTCCCCATTTGTGGCACTTTATGGATATTATACACCATCCATCACATCATATTTAAGAGAAATCTCTAAGGTTCAAATAGTGGAAGATCACATTGAGCATCAACAACAAGTTCTCCAAATCTTAAAGGATAACCTCACTCTGGCCATAATCGAATGAATCAATAGGCAGATCAACATCACAGTGAAAGAAATTTTGATGTAGGTGACTGGGTATTTTTACGGCTACAACCATATAAACAAATGTCTCTCAAGAAAGCTAAGAAGGATAATAAATTATCACCCAAGTACTACGGTCCTTACAAGATGTTGCAAAAGATTGGTACTATGGCATACAAATTGGAGTTGCCTGCATCTTCCTGAGAACACCTAGTTTTCCATGTATCATATTTGATCCTGAAGCAGTCATGGAAAAAAGAACCCAACAACTATGGAATCGATCAATTTTAGAGTATCTCATTAAGTGGAAGAGCTTACCTGCTGATGATTCCATATGGGAGGATGAAAATTTTATCTAGAAGCATCCAAAACTACTCAAGTGTTGAGGACAACATGTTTTTGAAGGAGAGGGGCATGTTAGGTCCCTATAATACTAGTGTATCCTCCTTTTATTATTATTGT
>APFE030810702.1:39807-102672 GCA_000404065.3 Pinus taeda
ATGAAAAGCCATGCCTTCAGGGTTGGGAGCCCAACCTTCAAACATACGATCATAACAGATGGGTGAGGGACCACATAGCTGGCTCAAGTGGTGTATATAGTGAAAATCAAACTATTTGGTGGCTCCAAGGGGCTGCTAGATGTCATCTAAGGACCATCTAGGAGAAAACGTTTCTCCTATGGAAACTACTCACAAGTAGTGGCTAACTTTTGGCTCCAACTGGGACATGAGCTCTTAGTAGAGTGCATGCACACACTCAAATGGGAGCTCATGATAACACAAACAATCTCTTGGGATTGTAGACCTGTTACCTTCACATGTCAAAGACCAAGCACACGAGGCCACGTGTTTTTGTGGTGTCTTATGATCACCCATGCTTAGTATTATGCCGTAAAATCAACAAGGAAATACAATTATTCTAAATGCAATTTTAATCTAAATGCAACTAATATAACATGATAATATCATATGATGCTAGTTCTAAAGAGAAAATCAGCATGCAATGCATGCTACCCTAACATGCATATGATACAATGTCAAGTGTGAAGGAAAGGGGTGATATGACTCAGTTTGAATGGTTGTGGACAAATTTCATCATTATGTTTGGAAATTTAATAATAATTTCTCTGACCTTTCCATGAATCTTGATAGGCACATGGATTTTATGTACCAAGACAACATCCCTAACCTTGTACTCTCTTTTGGGCTTCTACTTCTTTTTTGTATTTTGATTGGGTCTCTTAAGGATACAAACCCCTTGAGAAAGGAAAACATGGGATGGTTCCTTAGCTTTAGAAATGTTATGATAAGGGATGGGCCCTAGTTTTACCATGTGAGTAGGGTACATGGGTTCTCTATAAAGGGTAAAGGGGGTTCCATTAGACTATGGGATGGTGACATAGGATAAGTCCATTTGGAGTTGACCACCCATAGTAGCAACCCATTTCCTAGATAAAAGCATTCCCCACACATTAGGAGTATCTATGACCACAACGTCCATGCGTAGGGATATATCTAGGTTCATGGCTAAGGAAACCTTTATATCATTTATGAGGCCTTCTACTTCAATAGGCTTGGAGTTGAAACTAGAAACTGCCCTATATTCATGGGTAATTCTAAGATTCAATTGATTCATGACTTTTAATGGCATGATATTTGTGGAAGCCCCTAAATCTAGCATACAACTATGTAAGATGAGGTTAATGATAGCTAAGGTGAGAAAGAATGGCACATGTCCTGGATTTGATTTGGAAAAGTGAATGTTTTGCAATGTTATTAGCATGTCTTCTTCCTTTTGAAACCCGAGGGATCTTTTCACTTTCACTTCTTGATGTGAGATTTTCATAATTTCCTTCAAAGGGACCTACACAGTCATATTTCCTATAGCAACATCTAAGTTGAGGTCAAGTTCCACCTCCTTACCTTTGGAATTTTTTTTGGGCTCAAATATTGGAGGGTTCCCCTTAGAATTCTCTTTCTTCAGGGGATCTTCCTTGGGGGGTCCCTAGGACGAGGATCTTTAGGAAGGGGTTTCTTAGGAAATGATTATTTTGTGCCATGATCCTTTGAGGAGGAAGGAGGGTTATTGTCATTATTTTTTGAGTATTGGACCCTTTTAAATCTCCCACTATCATCAACATTGAGGATTGGTTCTTCCTTAATATTCACTTCACTAATGGGAGGATGAGTATATGAACCACCTAGAAAAATGTTGAAGGCTTCAGATTCCATGATGTTAGCTTGCTCATTTATTTCTTCATATTCACTCCCATCCTCATCACTTTTCTCATCCTCAGAGGATGATTCTTAGTCTACAACATTTTTTGGAGCCAAAGTGTTTGGGACTTGAGATGAGCTAGGCTTGTCTTCATCATTTTGTTTCCTAGGGAAGGGCTTGCCTCTAGGAGATATAATTTTTTTAGACCTTTCCAATGTGGTGAGTTTGTTCATGTATAATCTATCTTGTGAGTTCATCTCCTCAATTATCTTATCGACCTTCTTACGGAGCACTAAAATTGTTTCTTTGGTTTAGTCCTTAGATTTTCCCTTCTTGAATTCAACCTTAGCTTTAGGATGTTCATCCACATCCATTTTGGAAGTTTGTAGGTTTTGTTAAAATTCCATTACTAAATCCTTCCCCTCAGCCAAGGTCTTAGTTTTCATATCCCTTAATGCATATTTTAGATGGCCACCCACAACTTTAACGAATTTGTCAAGTATAGTAGCATCAAAGCATCTAAAATGGTCAGGGATATCACTAACTACCCTAACAAATTTTTGGATAAAATCTTTGATACCTTCCCTTCCCCTACTTATTTGGTAAAAATATTCAATGTTAAAAGTTCCTTGTGCATTACATGATCATCTTCTCATGAACATAGCCTCAAATTGGTCAGATTTTTCTACACATCCTTGGGGAAGACTTAGATACCACTCCCCAGATTTTCCCTCAAAGGATAATTCAAAAAGCATCATGATCCTATCTTCATCGAATACTAATCTAAGAGAAAAGTTCTAATAGACATCTTTAACAAGGTCACAAGCACTTATAGTAGCAACACCCTTGAATTTGGGTAGCCAATTATTATATTTTTTCGGGTAAGGGCTTAGGATCATTACTCAAGTTTAGATTGGAAAAGCCACTAACCAAATTCCTTTAAATTCATGACATTTTTTGTTGGTCTTGGTTTAGGCTAGTGGTAGATTCAATTTCCATTTTGGGGGTGTGATCACCAACCTTTTCAAATTCATGGAGAAGGCTAGTTCGAACAGGTGATGGAGTTTGTTCTCCCCTTCTTGTAGTGGCCTTAGTTAAATGAGGAATGTTGTCACCTTCAAGTAGACTCAGGGATTGGACAATGAATGGATTTTCTAGAAGAATATTTGAATTGTTATTTATGAATAGACTCCTCAATCATTCACTAGGGAGGTAGACCTACTTCCTCCCCCAGAAACGATGCCAAAACATTACTGCCCAAACTAGTAGAGGTTCTAGGAGGGGATCCTAAAGATAAACTACTAGGTTTAGGGGAAACAATGGAGCGATAGCCCACTATCACCTCAACTAAGGCTCCCTACTCTTTACAGAATTTTACCAATGGGAGGAGTCTCGGTATGAGAGGAAGCATAAGAGAGGATGGATCAATCATAATATAGGGTGATTCCTAAAGCCTATTCACAAAAGAGACTCGATTAAATGACTTGCTTGCTTAAGAAGAAAGGTGATGGGATATCCAGGAAGGGCTAAGATGATACTTGAGCCTAGGTTTACAAAATATTTCTTGACAAGAATATTCCTAGACCTAAGAAACCTTGTGGAGGAATGGTTTCTATGTAAGCCTTCTAGGATTTGAGTTATAAAGTTGTGGGACCACAAAGAACCAAAGTGTACCCAAACTAGGTCAAGGATGTGGAGTTTATCAACACTAGAAGGGTTTGACCAGTTTAGGAAGGATAATAGGATCAAAGGACAAATTATCTTCTGAATTTTAAATGCAATGATCCAAATGAGGACACTAACCCAAACCAATCTAGGAAATAAATGGCCTTGTGGCTAGGTCTTACTATATCTTGAGATTCCACTGTCAAATTTTCTTAAAACTTGGAGGATTGAGTTTTGAGAAAACTCCAGTGTAGTAGTAAACCAAAATTCAAGGGCTTTAGGTGGCTACAAGGAATTTCTCTTGATTCCCTAGGTGACCTACTAAGGTTAGGCCTAGAAAGAGAAGAAAAGGCGTGAAAAGTATTCTGTTAAGTGACCACCAATTGTTAGATCAATGCCTTTTATTTGGGAGAGATGGAATCAAGGTGATTTTATGTTTGGAGAGACTTAACCTGATCAAGAAGACCTTTAGGAAACTTCGCATGGAAAATTAGGACATGAGAGAAGCTACCAAAGGATTTTATACCTCAATATGTAAGAATTGATGACTTATCAAGGTGTATTCAATGAAATGAAACCTTTAGAAACATTGATTCATCATACATGACACATGAAATATATGCAACACTTCACAATGTCAAAACTTCCATAATCTTACATAACTTAGGGAAAATTTAATCTAAAGAGCGAAAATACCATACATTATTCATGTGACAATATCAATGTAAAGAATAGACATGAAAAATATCACTTACATGTACAATGAGTATATCCAATCATCAAATCAAGACAAATTTGAAGCTCCAAGACCAAGAGAATGGTATTCAAACATTAAAATTCATCCATGAAACCAACATCGTCCTCTGGAAGGGAATGTGAAATTCTCCAAAGAGCTAATAATCCAAAACAAGTGATGATGAGAGGAATGAATGAGACTTTCATAAATTTATATCCTTTCTAAAGGGTTTGATTCACCTAATTAGGCCTAATTATGCCTCAGATAATAAAATAATATGCAATAGTAAAATCCCTTGGTGACAAGCCCAGCAATATATCTCAATAATACAAAATAAAGCCTCTTAAGAGGGAAAAATAGTAAACATAATGAGTCATTGAGCCATTGAGAAATCCTAGTGGAGTCCAAAGTGTGCTGAGGTGAGAGAATAGCCCCCAAACATAGTGGATGAGGGGTTGGCCACTTGATATCCAAGAAAGTGACATGTGGTGTCCCCAAGTGGCTGTGGGGGGCACAATGACATCCTCACAAGTCTCCTCTATTAAGACACATCCTCATTTGGACCCTTGAACTTTTGCCAAGTGTGTGGTACAAGGGTGAAGTCATCTCGGAATGGTGACCTAGGTGCATCATCCTCATCCAAAAGGTGGAATAAGAGCAATCACTAAATGGTGTTGGGGGTCCATGAAGTACTCTTTGCTATGGTGGAGGCCCATGGATCTATACGCTCACCCTAAAAGTTTCAATGTGGTGCTTTGGAGGGCTTGGACCCCGTATATGGAGACCAAACCCCAAATGGGGAGCCACCTGCAATCTTTCATAAGATCCAGTGTGTCCCCTCGCCATCCAATACAAAAAATCATTAGAGTAATCAAGTAAAATAGCTTACAAATCATGGAATCAATTGGACACTTCATGGTGGCATGCCCTTCCATAGTGGGCTTTGCATGTACATGTGTATCCAAGTTCAATAAGGGGGTTAACCAAGGACCCTATTAGGTGGTTTCAACCTTTAAATGGTGTGACATGTCCATGGTACATCCATCAAGTGGTAGGTGACATGTGATATAATGATGGAATGAAGTGGGGATCAGGGGAAGGCTTCAAGTCACATGCCATGGTACAAGCGTAGCTATAATGTGGGAATCCCACACTTGGGTATAAGAGTGTAGGAGGGAGTAAATCATGGTATATGAGTTAACCCGACCTTTGTTTTTCCACCCTTATTCATATGCATTTTTCCTTTGATAATTTTTTCTTCATAATTTCTCGGGGCTCCAGGGGATGAGAGCATGATGTGTAGGATATAGCAGTAGATACCCCCTTTGAGGTGGGACAGTTGATTACCCACCAGGGGTTGGGACAATCATGGGTTTCTTAATGTGGATGGAGGCTCATCTAGGGCTCATAGCAACTAGGGTTATGGCCATATATGAGGGGTAGAGCTCATGTTTGGATTTTTTCTACGTACTAAATTTGTATCTCTCGGCCATCTTTTGCATTTTGTGGTACATTTCCTGTTGAGAGTGGAAAAATTATGATTTTTCTTTTATTTTTAGTTGCATCGACTTGTGGGGAATCATTCTAGGTCTGACCCAAAGTGTGGACAAGAGGGGGAGACTAACCCTTTGTGGACCTAGTGGACAAATGTGGACCTCGATGGGAAAAGTGATGAAATGGGGTTAGAGTGAGTGGAGGGGAGTCATTTATATGGTGTCAGGAACCGGGACAACACAACCAAAATTGGGATTTCCCATGTAGTGCCAACCCTAATGGTAATAGCCAGTAAAGGAAATACCATGGGACTAGGATACAAGGTTAATCAACAAATCCAATAGAGGAGACAAGAGCACAAGCCTATCCCACTCTTTCCACTACGTCCCCCCACCAATCCATGTCCAAAAGTGTCCATGATAAGTAAGAAAAATTACTCAACTATACTAATGAAAATCCATACCTTCAGAGTCGGCAAGCCCACCTTGAAACATATGATCATAACAGATGGGTGAGGGACCACATGGCTGGCTCAGGTGGCAGAGATAGTGGCACATCGAGCTATCTGGTGGTTGCAAGTGGTTTTTTATTGCTAATTGAGTACCATCTAGGAGAAAAAATTTCTCCTATGGACACTACCCTCAGGTGGTGGGTAACATTCGACGCCAACTGGGACATGAGCTCTCAGTAGAGTGAACAAGTGTACTCAACAAGGAGGTCATGAGAACACAAAAATCACTTGGGACTGCAGACCTATTACCTGCACATGTCAAAGACCAAGAACACAGGAAAACATATTTTTGTGGTGTCTTATGATCACCCATGCTTAGTATTAGGTCGTAAAATCGACAAGGAAACAAAATTTTTCTAAATGCAATTTTAATCTAAATGTAGCTAATCTGACATGAAAATATCATATGATATTAGTTCTAATGAGAAAACTAGCAAATAATGCATCCTACCCTAACATGCATATGATATAATGTCAAGTGTCAAGGAAAGGGGTGATATGACTCAATTTGACTGGTTGTGTCCAAAGTTCTTCGACCTTTCCATGAATCTTGATAGGTACAAGGTTTTTATCTACCAAGACCAAATCCCCAACATTGTACTCTCTTTTGTGATTCCACTTCTTCTTTTCCTTGTGATTGGGTCCCTTAAGGATATGGACCTCTTGATAAGGGAAAATAGGGGATGGTTCCTTGGCTTCATGAATTTTATTATAAGGGATGGGTCATGGTTTTACCACATGAGTAGGGTACATGGGTTCTCTATAAAGGGTAAAGGGGGTTCCATCAGTTTGCATGATGGTGGTGTAGGATAAGTCCATTTGGAGTTGATCACCCACAATAGCACCCCATTTCTAGATAAAAGCATTCCCCACACATCGATAATATTTATGACCACAACATCCATGAGTAGGGATATATCAGTGGTCATGGCTAAGGAAACCTTCATATCCTTTATGATACCTTCTACTTAAATAGGCACGAAGTTGAAACCACAGAGTACCCTATATTCACAGGTAATGCGAAGATTCAATTGCTTCATGACTTTTAATGACATGATATTTGTAGAAGACCCTGAATCCAACATACAATTATTTAAGAGGAGGTCATTGATAGATAAGGTGAGTAATAATGGATCATGTCATGGATTTGATTTAGAAAAGTGAATGTTTTGCAATGTTATTGGCATGTCTTCTTCCTTTTCAAACTCAAGGCCTATCTTCATTTTCCATTATTGATATGGGAGTTTCACAATTTCCTTCGAAGGGACTTGCATGATCATCTTTCCTATAGAAGCATATAGTTTGATATCAAGTTCCACCTTCTTACCCTTGGACTTGTTTTTGGGCTTCCATCTTGGAGGGTTCACCTTGGAATTCTCTTTTTTCAAGGGATCTTTCTTAGGGGTGCCCTTAGTAGGAGGATCTTTAGGAAGGTGTTGCTAGGAAGCAATTATTTTATGCCAGGATCCTTTGAGGTGGAAGGAGTGTTCTTTTCATTCTTTTTTGAGTATTGTATCCCTTTAAATCTCCCACTATTTTCAGCATTGAGGATTGGTTCTTCCTTAATAGTCACTTCAATAATGGGAGGATGAGTATATGAACCACCTAGAAAAATGTTGAAGGCTTTAGATTCCATGATGTTAGCTTACTCATTGATTTCTTCATATTCACTCTCATCCTCGTCACTTTTCTCATCCTCAGAGGATGATTTTTGTTCTACAATGTTTGTTGGAGCCAAAGTATTTGGGACTTGAGATGAACTAGGATTTTCTTCATCATTTTGTTTCCTAGGGAAAGGATTTCGTTTAGGGATATAATTTATTTTTTAAGACCTCTTCAAGGTGGTGAGTTTGTTCATGTATAATATATCTCATGAGTTCATCTCCTCAATTAGCTTATCTACCTTCTTAAGGAGCATTAGAAGGTTTTATCCAATTTAGTCCTTAGATTTTCCCTTCTTGACTTCAACCTTAGCTTTAGGATGTTCATCGACATCCATTTTGGAAATTTGCAGGTTTTATTCAACTTCCATTACTAGCTCCTTAGCCTCAGCGAAGGTCTTAGTTTTCATATCCCTTAATGCATATTTTAGATGACCACCCACAACTTTAGTGAATTTGTCAAGTATATAGCATCAGGGGATCTCAAATGGCTAGGGATATCACTAACTACCCTATTTTTGTTTTGGATAAACTCTTTGATATCTTCCGTTCCCCTACTTATTCGGTAAAAAATTTCAATGTTAAAAGTTCCTTGTGCATTACATGATCATCTTCTCATGAAAATATCCTCAAATTGGTCAGAGTTTTCTATGCATCCTAGGGGAAGACTTAGATATCACTCCCTATATTTCCTCTCAAAGGATAATTCAAAAAGAATCATGATCCTATCTTCATCGAATACTAATCTAAGATAAAATTTCTAATAAAACTGTTCAACATGGTCAAGAGCACTTATTATATTTTTCAAGTAAAGGCTTAGGATCATTACTTAAGTTCAGAGGGAAAAATACACTAACCAAATTACTTTAACTTCATGTAATTTTTTGTTGGTCTTGGTTTAGGCCAATAGTAGAGTCGGTTGCCATATCGGGGTGTCATCACCAAACTTTTTAAATTCAAGAAGAAGGCTAGTTCTAACAGGTGATGGAGTTTGTTCTCCCCTTCTTGCAATGGCCCTAATTAAATGAGGAATGTTTTCACCTTCAAGTAGACTAGGGGATTGGACAATGAACGGATTCGATAGAGGAATATTTGAATTGTTATTTAAGAATAGATTCCTCAATCATTCACTAAAAAGGTAGAACTGCTTCCTCCCCAGAAATGATGCCAACATGTTACTACCCAAACTAGTATAGGTCCTAGGAGGGGATCCTAGAGAGAAAATACTAGGTCAAGGGGAAACAATAGAATAATAGCCCACTATCACATCAGCTAAAGCTCCCTTGTTTTTATGGACTTTCACTGATGGGAGGAGTCACAATATGAGAGGAATCACAACAAAGGATGGATCAATGATAATATAGGGTGATTCCTAAATTTTATTCCCAAGAGAGACTCAGTTAAATGGATTTCTTGCTTAAGAAGCAATGTGATGGGCTCTCTAGAAAGGGATGAGAGGATAATTAAGCCTAGGTTTGGAAAATATTGCTTGAAAATAAACTTCCTAGACCTAGGAATCCTTGTGGAGGAATGGTTTATATTCAATCCTTGAGGAATTCTAGTTATAAAGTTATCGGACCACAAAGAATCAAACTGTACCCAAACCAGGTCAAGGATGTGGAGTTGATCAACACTAGAATGGATTGACTAGCTTAGGGAGGAGAATAGGATAAAAGGACCAATTCTCTTTTGAATTTTAAATGCAGTAATCCAAAGGAAGATACTAACCCAAATCAAACTAGGAAATAAATGGTCTCATGGCTAGGCGGCTTGCAATATTTTGAGATTCCATTGTCGGATTTTCTTTAAACTTGGAGGACCTCTTGAGAAAAATCCAGTGTCATATTAAACCAAAATTCAAGGGATTTGGATGGATACACAAAATTTCACTTGATGCCCTAGGTGACCTACAAGGGTTAGGCCTAGAAAGAGAAGAAAATGTGTGAAAAATATTCTTTTAAGTGACCAACAATGGTTAGATCAGTGACTTTCCTTTGGGAGAGATGGAGTTAAGTTGATTTTGTGATTTCAAGAGACTTAACTTGATCAAGAAGATCTTTAGGAAAATCTGCATGGAAAATTAGGACATGAGAGTAGCTACCAAAGGATTTTATACTTGGACGTGCAAGAATTGATGACTTATCATGGTGTATTCAATGAAATCAAACATTTAGGAACACTCATTCATCATACATAGCACACGTAATACGTAATATATACAACACTTCAAAAGGTCAAAAATTTCATAATATCGCATTAATTATGGCAAATTATGATCTAGAAAGAGAAAATTCCATACATTATTCATGTGGCAATATACATGTAAAGAATAGACATGAAAAATATCACATACATGTACAATGAGTATACCCAATCATCAAATCAAGACAAATTTGAAGCTCTAAGACCAAGAGAATAGTATCCAAACATCAAAATTCATCCATGAAACCAAACTCGTCCTCTAGAAGGGAATGTGAAATTCTCCAAAGAGCTACTAATCTAAAACAAGTGATGATAAGAGGAATGAATGAACCTCTCATCAATTTATATCCTCTCTAAAGGGTCTATTTTCCTAATTAGGCCTAATTAAGCCCCAAAAAATAAAATAATGTGCAATAGTAACATCCCTTGCTGACAAGCCCACCAAGATAGCTCAATAATACAAACTAAAGCCTTCGAAGAGGGAAAACTAGTACACATAATGATTTGTTGGGCCATGGAGAAGGCCTAGTGGAGTCCAAAGTGTGTTAAGGTGAGAGAATAGACCCCAAACATAGTGGATGAGGAGTGGGCCTCTTAATATCCAAGCAAGACACATGTGCTCTCCCCAAGTGGGTGTGGGGGCACAATGACATCCTCATGGGTCTCCAAGTGGAGAGATAATGCATGTAAACCATCTGTAAGGGCTAGGATGATGACATAAGCCCTCCCTTTGTATCCCACACTGAGAAACATGCTCATATGGACCCTGGAACCTCTTCCAAGTGTGTGGTACAAGTGTGGAGCAGATTGGGCATGGTGATTCAGGTGCATAATCCTCATCTAAAAGATGGAACACAAGCAATCAATGAATGGTATTAGGGATCCATGAAGTACTCTCTGCTATGTTGGAGGCCCGTGATTCTCTACACTCACCCTATAAGTGCCAATGTGGCCCTCTAGAGGGCTTGGATGTCGTATAGGGAGACCAAACCCTAAATGGAGACCCACCTACAATCTTGCATAATATCCAATGCATCCCCTCGCCCTCCAATACAAAAAATCATTAGAGTGATCAAGTAAAAGAGCTTACAAATAATGGAATCAATTGGACACTTCATGGTGGCATGCCCTTCCATAGTGGGATGTGGCATGTACATGTGTCTCCAAGCTCAATAAGGGGGTTAACCAAGGACCTTATTAGGTGGTTTTAGCCTTTAAAGGGGGTGGGATGTCCATGGTACATCCATCAAGTGGTAGGTGGCATGTGATATAATGATGGAATGAAGTGGGGATCAGGGGAAGGCTCCAAGTCACATGCCATGGTACAAGGGTAGCTATAATGAGAGAATCACACACTTGGGTATATGAGTATAGGAGGGAGAAAATAGTGGTACATGAGTTACCTTGGCCTTTGTTTTTTCACCCTTCTTCACATTCCTTTTGCCTTTGATTGATTTTTATTCATAATCGCTTTGGGCTCCAGGGGATGAGAGCATGATGTGTAGGATATAATAGTAGATACCCCTTTGAGGTGGGTCAGTTCATTTCCCACTAGGGGTTTGGATAATCATGGGTTCCTTAATGTGGAGGGGGCCTCAAGTAGGGCCCATACAAACCAAGGTGATGGATTTTTCCAACATGCTAAATTTGTATGTCCTTACCATGTTTTTCTTTTTTTGGTACATTTCCTATTGAGAGTGGCAAAATTATGATTTTTTTTCCTTTTTAATTGCATCAACCTTCAAGGAATCATTCCAGGCCCAACCCCAAAGTGTGGACAAGGGGAGGGGGAGGCTAACCCTTTGTGGACCCAGTGGACAAATGTGGACCCAAATAGGGAAAGCAATGAAATGGGGTTAAAGTGAGTGGAGGGGAGTAATGCATATGGTATTGGGAAGGGGGACCACACAACCAAAATCAAGATTTACCATGTAGTTCAAACCCTAAATCTGATAGCTAGTAAAGGAGATCCCACTAGACTAGGATACAAGGCTAAACACCAAATTAGGCAGAGGGGACAAGAGTAAAAACCTAGCTCACTCTCGCTGTCAAATCCTGATCCAGGTTCGGGTGTGACAAAGGACCCTTCCAAGACCTTTTACTTTTGTGATGTGTTAAATTGCATTTTTAAAAGAATATAAATGAATACATCTACATGCTGTAAAGAAGAGGAACATGACAACCATCAACACATGAAAGCATAAGCCATTGACAACGGAGTTCATCCAGGAGGGACTACGTCTCTGGGCCCTGGTGTCAAGATGGTGTAGGCCGCTGCATTAAGTGCTGTCAATAGTGATGATGTACATAAGAGGTGATGTAACTATCATACAAGGAAAATTCCCTCATGCAAGAGTGGCTCCAAGAGATGTTCCGCTACAGGAACTCTCAATCAAAAGGACTCCTATTAGTATGACACAAACTCATGCATGATGATTAAGAGCATCCTGCCATCATGGCATAAAAGGGATCTCAATGAAAACATGCATGACGACAACATGAGTATCCCATCAACATACAACAAATGGGTCTCAAAACACAACATGAGGAATCATGACAACAAGTACATCACATAGATGATTCCGCATCACATCAAGCAGGAATCATGAAATCGAGTAAGAAACAAGATCCCACATTAAGCATCAAACAAGGATCCATGTAGCACAATGCATAGCAAAAGAAGTACATGAACACATTGCATATACCTCACATCCAAGGGCCATCTGAAGGAGCAGATGTCAAATTGCTGAAGTTGTTTGTGCCATCGATCTCACGGCATCGAATTGCATGGAAAGGATTGCTCGTACATGAATACTAACACCTGCACTCCACTTAGAAAAGTCGTTGAAAAATAGAATGAGAAAATGGAAAATCTGAATGCACCATCAGATTTGTGGCATCGAATAGTGCAAAATCAACTCTC
The DNA here is from genome assembly GCA_000404065.3 of Pinus taeda. Classification (NCBI taxonomy): domain Eukaryota; kingdom Viridiplantae; phylum Streptophyta; class Pinopsida; order Pinales; family Pinaceae; genus Pinus; species Pinus taeda. The sequence continues at coordinate 52,717 of APFE030810702.1, forward strand.
AAATTTCTGAATTCTGAGAAAGTGAGAATCTGGGCTCAAGGAATCTTTTAGATTCCCCCTAGATTCCTCAAAGATTCCCTCCTCCAGATCCCTGCAAATCGGCTGCTTAGATCACAAAACTAACTGCGCCATCAGATTCGCGTCACCGAGATTTGTAAGATTAACATAAAGTTTGTCCAATTTGGACACTGCAAAAATTTCACCCTCCTGCAAAATTCTGCCTCAAATTGCATGCCCTGCCTCCTTTGCCTGGCGCACTGAAAAACTGTGTTTAAATAAAAATTGGCTAGTGGATTTTTCAAAGTGAGTGGTTGGTTGAGTTGGTTAAGGATCATGGTTAATAGGGAGGAGGTCGGGCGGTCAAACCCTGCCTCCTCCTTTTTCCATATAACAAAGCTTTTTTAGTTAGCAATTTGGTTGGGGTGAGCCCACCTTGGGCAGCGCGCCCATTGTACCCACCTTCGCCATGGCTTTTGTGTGTTTCCTTTGGGTGTGGTTGGGTCCGTGTCCCAAGGGCTGGCCCACCACCCACTATGTATATTTCAAGAGTGTTGTTGGGTGTGAGTTGTGGGGTGGTGGGGTCATGGCCGCCCACCCTGTTTTGGGTTGTGGTTCCGTGGGAGAGGTCGGGGGTCGTGGCCCACCCCTCCACCAATATTTTTATTGTTATGTGGTTTGGGCGGATAAGAGTTGGGGTGGCAGGGTTGGTGACCCGCCGCCCTTTTTTTATATATATATTTTTTTGTTATATAAACCGAACTGGACATTTTTGAAAATTCAGTTTTGGACTGAAGGAGTCATTTTAACGAGGCAACAATTTTGCCTAGAATCTGGCCAGAGTTGGACAGATTCCATCCACCAAAAGAAGTCAAATTGTTCCTTAATTAATCTTTCCCAATCATCAAAAAGTCAACCCAACTTTGACTGCCTCTATCTCCTTCATCTAGACTCGGATTGGAGTGTCGTTCACACTGTTGGAATTAGGGCATGAGCACTTCGATCTGATGTCAAGTTCATCATCTTTCTGCCACTTTGAATTTTGAGCTTTTTCTATGCCACTGGTGTCTGGAGATCCACCTGGATCAATCCTCCCCACTGAGGAGCTTTTGGTCCTCCAAAAACATGAAAAATAATTTGCAACTTTTTTGTACCTTATCTACATCACAAGATTCTTGAAAGGTCTAGCTTCCATCTCCTTCACCTTTGTTCTTTGGAGCCTTAAGTGATGAGCTGACACCTACAATCTTTGCAACCTATAGTACTTTGTTCTGTGAATTACATGCTTGAATTTCATGATCAACTAATGACCCAAGTGTCCTACACTTTCCATGAGTATATAACACATACTTAGTGGTCAAGTTTACATCAAGATGGACACAATACCCCAGCTATGAAAACAAGGCCAATATATCATTGTTGCTCCAACAAGTTATGGAAAACACATCATCACTGCAACACATGATTTACAAAGATAAGGCCAAAACTATTTGCTTTGACAAGTGATGGAAACATGACATCACTTTCAGAGTTTAAAGTGCAACTCAAAATAAGACTCAACATCATTGTTGCTTGACAAGTGATGGAAAACACATCATCACTTTTACATTTTAAAATGCACCAAATGATTTACAAAAGCATGACCATGACAAGCTAACATATCTAGAAACAATTTTTCACTTATCTAGGTGAATGGGTTGCCTCCCTGTGGTGGCTTTGCTTGTCGAACAATTGTTTCATTTGGTTCATGCATTGACACTTTGTCTTTAAGGCACTGCTCTGGATGGAGCCTCCAACAAGTGGCTCTTTGATGGCCATTTCTGTCGTAATGACTACAATAGGTTTTCTTCCTCTAGATTTTCTTAACATGTTTCTTTCCTTGCTATCAAGGGGGTCTTTCATACCTCATCCTTTTGTGTGCTTCCATTATTTTCCAACACTTAGAAAATGTATGGTTATGTAATCCACAAAAGGTACATGTTTTACGTTCATCATTAACAACATGATTATAATTGAAATGAACATTCGAACATTGAGAGTGGTTATACTTTTCCTTGCCATCTTTGGTGTAAGTATGGCGATGAGAGCTTGCCTCAACTCTTTCCCTGCCATGGGATGATGGGGATGTGTTCCCATCATTCTTTTTCTTCGACGATTTTGACGATGTCTTGGAACCACCTAACACCTTTGAGAATTATCCTTTGATGTATCTCAAGCCTGCAAATTGAGGTCTCTGCACAACCTCCAATGGTTGAGTTCTACCTTGGTTAGTAACACCAAGTTCTTTTTCCTCCTCGTGCCTTGTCCTTGTGAGGAGCCTCATGTTTGTCCCTGTAATTGGGATCTCCAAATCTCCAACATAAATCATACTATGTGAAGATAAAACCAAAATGAAATCAACATCTTTTACTTCCTCTGTCAATTTGGAAAGAACTGATGAGGGCTTCTCATCATCTGTTGTTGGTGGTTCGTTATTTGTCCTGCATTTCCCAACTTCCTTTCTGACATACCCAAGTCCTGTTTGACATGGTAATTCATCTACTTTGATGGGGTTGACAATGCCTTGGCCATTAACGCCCAAGCCTTTTCGTTCATACCACATTCTCTTCAATAGTTTGGAGCTAATTCTTATGGTATGATTTTCAAAAACAACGAAATCATCATTAGGATACATACATGAATTCAGAGAATCACATTTTACCTCACATGGGTCATGCTGCAATTTTTCCAAGGCCTCATCCCTTGCTTGCAGCTGTCATAGCAAACTATGTTTCTCCTCTTTCTCTTCATGTAGAAGCACCTTCAATTCAGTGTTCTTTGTTTGCAAATTATGTTTTTTGTGCTTCAGTTCTTCTAGGGCCTCTTCCGTGGCTTGCAACTGAAGCTGCAATCACTCCCTTTCCTCTGTCTCTTTTTGTAGAGTTTGATACATTATTTCCACACTTTTGGAAATTTTGAGCATGGTCTTGTACATCACTTTTTCATCCTCTTTCACTGCACATTCCATTGTTCACACCTGTAATTCACATCAACGCAAAGACCGCTCTGATATCACTTGATCCAAGTTCGGGTGTCAATATGGGACCCTTCCAAGACCTTTTACTTTCGTGATGTTTTAAATTTCATTTTCAAAAGAACATAAATGAATACATCTACATGTTGTAAAGAAGAGGAACATGACATCCATCAACACATGAAAACATAAGCCGTTGATAATGGAGTTCTTCTAGGAGGGACTACGTCTTCGGGCCCCAGTGTCAAGATGGTGTAGGCCACTACATTAAGTGCTGTCAATAGTGATGATGTACATAAGAGGTGATGTCACTATCATACAAGGAAAATGCCCTCACGCAGGAGTGGCTTCAAGATATGTTCCGCTACAGGAACTCTCAGTCAAAAGGACTCCTATTAGTATGACACAAACTCATGCATGATGATCAAGAGCATCCCGCCAACATGGCATAAAAGTGATCTCAATGAAAACATGCATGATGACAACATGAGTATCCCATCAACATACAACAAAGGGGTCTCAAAACACAACATGACAAATCATGACAACACGTACACCACATAGATGATTCTGCATCACATCAAGCAGGAATCATGAAATTGAGTAAGAAACAAGATCCCACATCAAGCATCAAACAAGGATCTATGCAGCACACTGCATAGAAAAATAAGTACATGAACACACTGCATATACCTCACATCTAAGGGCCATATGAAGAAGCGGATGTCAAATTGCTGAAGCTGTTCGTGCCATCGATCTCACAACATCGAATCACATGGAAAGGACTGCTCTCACATGAATGCTGACACCTGCACTCCACTTAGAAAAGTGGCTGAAAAATAGAATGAGCAAATGGAAAATCTGAATGTACCATTAGATTTGTGGCATCGAATAGTGCAAAATCGACTCTCAAATTTCTGAATTCTGAGAAAGTGAGAATCTGGGCTTAAGGAATCTTTTAGATTCTCCTTAGATTCCTCAAGGATTCTCTCCTCCAGGTCCCCTGCAAATCGGATGCTCAAATCAAGAAACTAACTATGCCATTGGGTTCGTGTCGCTGAGAGATGTAAGATCGACATAAAGTTTGTCCAATTTGGACACTGCAAAAATTTCACCCTCATGTAAAATTTTGCCTCGAACTGCGTGCCTTGCCTCCTCTGCTTGGGCGCATTGAAAAACTGTGTTTAAATAAAAATTGGCCAACGGATTTTTCAAAGTGGGTAGTTGGCTGAGTTGGTTAAGGATCTCGGTTAATAGGGAGGAGGTCGGGCAGTCAAACCCCGCCTCCTCCTTTTTCCATATAACAAAGCTTTTTTAATTAGCAATTTGGTTTGGCCAAGCCCACCCACCATACCCACCTCTGCCATGGTTGTTGCATGTTTCCTTTGGGCTTGGTTGGGTCCATGCCCCAAGTGTTGGCCCACCACCCACTATGTATATTTGAAGAGTGTCGTTGGGTGTGAGCTGTAGGGTGGCGGGGTCATGGCTGCCCACCCCATTTTGGGTTGTGGTTCCATGGGAGGGGTCGGGGGTCGTGGCCCGCCCCTCCACCAATATTTTTATTGTTATGTGGTTTGGGCAGATAAGAGTTGGGGTGGCGGGGTTGGTAGCTCGCCACACTTTTTTTATATATATTTTTTGTTATATAAACCAAACTGGGCATTTTTGAAAATTCGGTTTTGGACCAAAGGAGTCATTTTAATGAGGTAAAATTTTTTCCCAGAATCTGGTTGGACTTGGCCAGATTCCATCCGCTAGAAAAATTCTAATTGTGCCTTCATTAATCTTTCCCAGTCATCAAAAAGTCAACCCAACTTTGACTGCCTCTATCTCCTTCATCCGGACTCGGATTGGAGTGTCGTTCACACTGTTGGAATCAGGGCGATGAACACTTCGATCTGATGTCAAGTTCATCATCTTTCCGCCACTTTTAATTTTGATATTTTTCCATGCCACTAGTGTCTGGAGATCCACCTGGATCAAATCCCCCCACCTTTCCCTACCCAAAAGTGTCCATGATAAGTAAGAAAAATTACTCAACTATACCAATCAAAATCCATACCTCCAGGGCCGGGAGGCCCACCATCAAACATTCGATCATAACAAATGGGAGAGGGACCACATGATTAGCTCAGGTGGTGGAGATAGTGGCACATCGAGCTATGGAAGCTGCAAGGGCCTGTTGGCTGCCGGCTGAGGACCATCTAGGAGAAAATTTTTATCCTATGGACACTACCCATAGGTGTTAGGTAACAAGGCCAACCCTATATCATATAGGATCCTCACAAGATGAAAGTTATCATAGAGGCATTCACAAACCCTCCACAAAACTAACACAAGAAACATATAACTCTGTCAAGTATTTCTGACCTCACAGTCATAAGTATCATTGTCATAAGAGAATTTCATATGTCACTCTCATGAGAGCAGCGACGTACATCCCTTGTCATGAAGGTATTGCATAGATCACTGTACAAATATTACTTCCATGCATCACTATCATATGCATAAGTAGAGTATCCTTGTTATACCTCACTATCATAAGCACAAGTATATAAGATCAAGCATCACATAATATAGGTCTTTATAATAAGTCCACTTAGCTGCTCCTTACAATAAAAATTCATCCCCTTTTTTCACAGTTCTAGGGCTCACCAAACTAACTACAAAATACCCTCCAAGTCATTGTTCTAAGGATTCTATTCAATATTGAATTTCTCCTCATTATCTAGCAACCAATAAACATGAAGGAAAACCTTACTTTCCTCATATTGAAGAATTGTGCTAGTTGACTCTTGTAGCATGAAACTATGTATTTTTGGCCCTAGTTAGGGAACATGTACATCCCATGTTAGTCCCTCAAATCTTCCTCAAACCACTTCAACATCAGCATTGTCTTTTATTTTCTAGCCACATCCTCCTACATCAATCTTCAAGACAATTTGGCCCATCCTTTCATAGGGTTTGTGACAAGTATCAATAGGGGCTTTCCCCTATTAAAGCACAGAGATATACCAGTGCCTTAACACAAAGAAATAGTCATCAAGTCATAACATTTCCTATAATTTTCTCCAATCTCGGCCTTGCACATTTCCCTAGCTCAGCCTTTGAAACACACAAGATATGTGTCAATAGCTCATAGAAGGGTTGCATTTGATGATAGAGATAAGGCCGCATAGTTGAAAAAAATATGCCTCATATGCTGACAAGAATAGGCCATCGATGAAGGCCACACTAGTCTCCAAACAAATCATAGAATAAACCACAGAGATTAGTAGAAGAGGGTTGCATAGATTAGGCATTCTCACCACAAAAAATACCTCAGATACATGTGAGAACATAACTTCCATTTCCACTAAAATCTTAGATGTAGAAGTGTGATGAGTGTGTGTTAAATGAGCTCCAAAGGCTTTTTATTTATACAAATTATTGAAGGAGCCAAGGGGTTCCATATGAGCCTATGAGACCCTTCAGTTTGAGAGGTCGACTTAAGAAAGACCCACTTGATTTACTCTTGATAATATTTAAATATATTTATCAAAGGCCTTGATGTTTGCTTGCCCAAATACATTTGTCACATTAAATAATAATGACAAGAGTGCCATGAACACATCAAGAATAACATTTCTTTTATCCAATTTTGAATGTTCTTTTTGGGTAAACTGGTTTCTATTTGGGGTAGTTGGGCTTTTCCTTGGGTAATTGGATTTCTCTTTGGGAAATACATCCTGAAGCTATCCCAAATTTCAATAAAGAGTGGCACTAAATATTTTTTCATTTTCCTTATGCATGAGGATTTTTCGTTTGGAAAAAGTTTTATTTTGAATGCCAATAATTTGATTATTTTATGGACTATTAGGAGCAAATTCTAGCTTACCAAACAAGGGTTCATGATTAGATTCATTTCAATAGAAAAATACCCAATATTAAAATTCAAAAATCTAGAAGTAAAACTTTGAGAGAATATTACACAATCTACCTCACCTTGACCATTGTAAGTTTTGCATGTGATACCCCCTGAAGTTGGCCACCCTCTCATTCCATTGCAAATAACCATGCCAAACAAACTAAAAATTCCTAGTAATTCTACCCCAAAGTGTGTCACACCCCCATTTCCATATTGTGGATCTCTTTCCCATGATTGACCTTCCCAACCATAAGGGATTCCCCCCCCCCTCTATCTTCATTTCTCAAGTGGAAAGATTGTTTGTTAGTTGTCATTGCATTAAATTCACCCATTAACATTATCTCTCTGAAGGATATGAATAAAGAGACATCTTTTCTTAATGAGGCATGCAGGTCTTCATTGTCTAATTGCTTATTTGATAAATATTTGAGTTTTTTGGGGGAAAATAAAAAGAAACCAACTTGAAAGTAACCTCCTTCTCAGCTATTTGAAGCCAAATGTATTGTTTGTTTGGATCCTATTTTTCCACTTTTACAATTCCACACCATTTTTCGTTTATTAGCACTATGACTCCCCTATGTCCTTTTCGTGTTTCTTTTCCTTTTTTTCAAATTGAAATCTTCTTGTAACCCTTGAAATTTGGAACCTTGTGTACACCATGCTCGAGTATTTTTACAAGAATGATAATATCTTTCCCCTCTGCTATGGGCCCCAACCTTAGACCTCTTCTCCATGGATAACCTTTACAATTCCAACTTACTACATGTAAACAATCTCGTGGGGACCTTATTTCCTATTTCTTATTTAAGAAGTGATCACTAACTTGAGCTTTCTTATTCTTCAACCATGCCCACTTTCCCTCATTTATTATTTTTTTCAGCTTTTCCCACTCCTTTCTTTGTTGTTCTTGCTAAGAAAAAGTCAATTACTCATCTAAGTAGATACATGCACCTCTAAACAATCCTCTATTTCTAAGGATCATTTTTTTATCCTCTATATTCCTTAGGATAAATTTTACATGTTTGTCTCTTCCTCCCTCTATATTCTTTCCAATTTTGCTTACTTGGTGAATACACCCTATCCTTCAACTTATCTTTAAGTCCCTTGCTACAATTTCATTCCTCCCACTTTCACCAAAGTCCCTCAGGCCTTTGATAATGATATTTACAATCATTCCTTACTTACCTTGCTCTTCCTTTACTTGTATTTTGATTTTCTTCTCAATGATTTTTTTTTAATGACCCACTTACAACTTGTGACCATGATTTACCCTCTTCTATCCTATATTTTAGTTGATTTTCTTTAATTTCCATATCGGCTAACACTAAATGAATGTCATGTTTTTGTGTTGTGTGATCTTCTTTTATCAATTATGATTTCTCTAATCTAGTTATCCTTAATTGATCTAATTCTTGTTTCAAGGGAACCACTTCTTATTGTCCTAATTGCATTTTGACCTGCATGACTCTAATTTTTCCTTCAAATCAACGATTTTGTTTACTTTGTTGCCTTCATACCATCTTTTCTCTTATAAAATTTCGAGTCTCCTTTTGATGCTCATGAGTTCTTCCACAAATAGCTCAAAAGATGAAATTAAAGGTGTTGATGTGGAACTATATATCTCTATGTTGTCATGATAATCTGCTTTGCACTTCTCTTTGTTTGTTGCGAAAACCTTTTCTTTATTCAAATTTGATTTGAGATCCTTGCGAATTTATTTTTGTTCCACACTGTTTTGAGAAGCCTTACTAGATAGGTTATTCACTTTTGGTAGGATCATTGCAATTTTTTTCTTATGTGTTTGTCTTAGTTTTTGGGTTTGTTTATGCTTTAAAATTCCCTTGTACTACTTTGTGTTTACAAAAACAATCTCTCGTCGATGTTGCCTACATCCTTTTGAAAGAAATATGCCGTAAAAGAACCCCATGTTCTTGTTAAATACTTCATTGTTATGGAAACATGAACAAATGAAGGTCCACTAGTGAACTAAAAATTATATTTCCCACAAGAGCTCAAACCCTCTTGGTGGACCAGGTTTCACAATAAAAATGAACTACTCATATGAGATTGTAAACCATCGTTGTATGCTGCCCTCTCCACAATAATCGAATATTTTATAGCTTTGTTTTTTGTTATGTTAAGAATTGGTATTTGTGCCTCCCCCTCACTGGATCCATGGTTGACCAAGGCTAAACTTTATTTTGGTCCCTCTAGATTAAATATCATATTTGTTTTGATATGTTTTTTGTTAGTTTTTTTTCCCACATTTGATTTGTGCCATCTTAAAGGAAATAAAGAAAGCTTAAATGTGTGGACCAAAAGAAGAGGAAAATAAAAAACCCTCACCACATGTGTTCTTGTTGGGTTTTGACTTCATCTTGTTGGGATAATGGGCCCCCCTCTTGAGACTGGGTCCCTCTAACTTTTTGACCTTCACTCACTGCTCACTGCCACCGAGATCCTCGTTCATAGCTCATTTTCCAGCTTATTGTTTCTATCCACTTGGCTATCTGATTAGGCATCTTCTCACAAGAACTTTGTTCAAAGATAAATTGGTCCCAGTTACCGAGGTGGCCACTGATTACGTATACATTTGTTGGAATATTCTCTCATTCATTGTTTCCTTGTTTTCCCAGTGAAACCCAAGTTTTTCTCAATGAAGGTTTTCCTACAATTACTTGGAACAATTTCTCACTCCCGTTGAAATTGAACACTCCCTCTAAGAGAGCAACTGTGACTATTGGTGTCTACCCCTCTGATAGTGCTCCTCCTTTGATTTACCTTATATGTTTAACAAATATGGTTAAAGGGTGAAAATGTGAAGTTGGGTTACACTTTTTTCCCTTTTAAAAAAAAATATCATTTTTTAAATATTTTCAACTTTCGGTAAGCTAAAGTAATTTTTCTATTTAGACTTTCATTTTACAGTAAAAATAAAACTTGTCAGAAATTTTATTAGCTTTCTATTGCTTACTTTTTAACATTTGTTTATTCACATTTGATATGTCAATTTAACAATTGTTTGACTGCGTGTTCTTTAAAAATCAAGGGATTCATAAAAAATCATGTTTTTTGGCCCCAATGTATTCTTTGTTAACCTTGCATTTTTTAAAAGAAAATGTGCTGCAACAATCTAGATAGACTCTACTTCGGTATGGCTATATTTATGAAACCAACTAATGCACATCATAATTACTAGAATTTTTTGAATTGAACTAATATGAAAAAATTGTACATTTTGAAGATGTTTAATATAACACCACGTTTCTCAACATATTAGTTAAAAAATAAAAATGTAAAAACTACCCATTAAAGAAGGTGGACCAACGTAATGTGTCATAAATTTTCTATATTTTTTCACAATCTATTTTGGAAGATGTAAAATTTTGATTTCACTGAAGCATAATGACCTTCAAAAAAAAATGCACACATTTTACTAGAAAATTAGTTAAATTTAACAAATATCTATGGAATTCCATAAATTTTATATCTAATGAAGGTAGATTCAATTTTTCAAATGTTGATATTGGCTACGAAAGTAATTAACCATATTTGATGGAGTTTAACCATTCTGAACTTGGAGAAATGTGAACAAATTCGAGTTGTTGAAGAGTTGCAAGTTTTCAACAGATAAAAAAAAATAATAATAATAAAAATAAATAAATAAATAAATAAATAATTCGGTTGAATTTACTTTTGCTGTGAACAAACATCAGAATTAACAGAAAAATTTTTTCGGCAAAAAATTTTAAAAAGTTTGGCCAAAATACCTATCCATATTTTCTGTCAGGTGCGAAATTGAAACGATGCAACCCTCCGATATAACTGTTTCGACTGAATTCTATAAATAAACTCATATGAAACATCATTTTTGCACTCACAATCTTCATGTATATAATACCAAACTTCTTTGAATCTAATTTTTGGACAAAATTTGTTTTTGGGATAGATTTTTAAGGTGAGTTTTTTGGGTTAAATTTTGAAAGTGAGTATTTTAGACTAAATTTTGAAAGTGAGTGTTTTTGGATGGATTTTGAAAATGAGTTTTTTGGGTTGGATTTTGAGAGTGACTTTCTTGAGCTTGACTTTAAATATCTACATAGATTGAATTACCATGGGGAATCAAAGAATTTGCAAGAGAAAATATGATCGATTAGAGACATTGAGGCTCGTAGAGAATACTCGAGAAACTATTACAAAATAAAGAAGGAAGAACATTTAAACATTAAAAGGGAAACTAAATCTCAACAAGAAGTTGAACCAAGTATGTAAATGTAGATATTGTAAATGATATTTAAAATTTAATAGTGTATTGTGGATTTTTTGATGAACTAATTTGAAAAATATTTTGCAATGTAAATAGAGAGATATTTTCCTCATAACATTGATGATGAGATTGAAAATGTTGAAAGACGAAGTGAAGAAGAAAATGAAAATTGATGATGTTATTGAAGATGTTGAAAGAGATTCAAGTGAAGAAGTTGAACCACCCTTAGATATGTATATATATGTCATGTATTATTGAAATTATACATATTCATTAGTTTCAATTTCATGAACTCTATTTTTTAATTTAATTATTTAATGTATATTTATATTCATTTACATTAAATTTTCATATGTACAGAAGAAATCAATATCGATGATGAGATGTTAGAAAATGTTGACACTGCCACATATGGAGATAAAAAAGTTTACCATGTTATATGATATCTTGTTAAGTTCATTATTGATAAGTTCTTCAAAGATGAAAATGTGACAATTCAAGCTCAAATTTTGAGAGGTCTCTTAACATCGAAGAAATTAAAAGAAGCTACAACACTATTGGGAATTCAAAAATCAACGAAAGATAAAAAGGTGAAGGAAAATGTGATTCAAAATATAAATAGTGCTCTAAAATCAATTGGAAGATCTAGAAATAAAAGTGATCTAGATGCACATAGAGGAATACAAATAGCAGGTGTTTCATCAAGTACTAAAGAAAATCGTTTGGTAAATTCTATGGCAAAAGCATAAGCGAACTCACGAAAAACATTGCTCAAGTATAGGAAATTTCGATTGCACGGAGATGAAAATGATGAGCTTGCTTGTTGGACAATTATTTGTAGGCAGTCATACAAAGATGGACTTGGAGAAGATGTTAAAAAAATAATATATGGAAATTGGATGAAAAATTCACATGTTTCACCAAAAGTAAGTGATGTGATGTGACGAAGAATAGAATGAAATCAATATGAAGAAAATGAAAAACATATCTTGGACACCACTTAGATAAAGTTGTTCAATAAGTTCAAAGAATAGAATCGTGAAATTAATGTTTCAATTAGTACTTTTGTGCTACAAAAGCCAAGATATGTTAAACCTATCAATGTACACAACAATTTTTTTTGTCGTTATCATGTGGAATTTAAATTATACTATGACACCTTCTTTAATTTTGGTAAAACATTTTGAAAAGATTTACCTCCTTCCACTATCCATGATTTTATATCCAAAATTCTATGTGGAAGAGAAAATCATGAATTATTTTACCAAAAGAAATGTGTTGATGTTAAAAAATGTGATCATTGTGGAAATTTGACTTTGTTTTCACGATAAATATCCTATTGATAATAATCATCAATCACTTTCCAAGATAACAGTGGAATGGAAGAAATATGAATATATCCATGCATTGATCAATTTAAGCAATAGTACAAGTGCTAGAAGGATTGATTTACAAGAATAAGAATTTTTTGTAATAGAATTTTTGAAGAAGTTTGAGACAAAAATTTATAAATACACCAAGCATTCTCATAGAACTAGATGGTAGGACCTCTAATTTAAAAAACCCTGTGAAATTGTTCCACCAGGGACCATTTTATCGATATTTGATTTTGCAAAAAATTATACATTTGTTGCACTAAATGAAATACAAAGTGAATATTATCATTCTGACCAAGTTTCTATGCTTGTCCATGTTCTATATTGACATGTTGAACAAAATTTTAATCATATAGAAAGCACCAGTGAGAATCGACATGTTATTAAAGAATATCATTTTTATATCAGTGATGATCGTACACATGATACACATTTTTTACAACACTGGTTTGATAAGATTTATGACTCATTGAAAGGTCGTGGAATAAAATCCAATGAAAATTAAATATGGTGAGATGGATTTGCAGGTCAATTCAAATATTCATGATCGTTCTTTTTGTTATGTCATATTCATATGAAAACCAACATTAAACATTGTTGTAATTTCTTTGAGACTATTCATGGAAAAGGAGAACGTGATGATGCAAGGGCATGTATAAATGAGCACTTCAAAGATATCAAATGGACCACTCTGCAAACTGACTTATCTTAGCTGAACAAGTTATTCAGTGGTGCATTGTTGCACTAAGCCATAAGACTAACCCATCGAGGGAGGTATGTATGTATGTACATATATATTAACTTGTATATATATTTTAATATAAGATAAATTTATTAATTTATAAATTTAAAAATTATATCTAGTTTAAATAATTGATTGATGATTATCTTTTATATATAAATTGTATTTTAAATAACATATTCAAATTATTGTTTGAATTTACTATAGGTTTTGTTGGCATACTAGAGACCAAGATGTAGATAGATTGATTACATATGAAGTTGAAATAGTAAAAGGGACTTGAAAATTGCATTCAATTAAAACAAAAGAGTATTGAAATACATTTGCATTTGATAGAAGAAAATAATCTTATTTTTATCATGTTTTCATAGAGGACACAAAATTCAATGATGTTTGTGAAAACAATATGCATGTTAAAGGTTGGAAACATACATAACTTAATTTAAAGGGGAAAATGTCGCTTGCAAGCATCGAAGAGATGGAATCAGAGGAGACTATAGAGTCATCTAAGGTGATCAAGTTTATGATCTTACTAGAGAAGGTAACATTTTAATTGCTTTCAAAGGATGTGTGTGTGTGTGTGTTTTATGTTTTTTAAATCATTGTGTATTTAAGTATCTAGATATTAGTTAAAATATAAATCTAAATAGATAATTAAATCAAGTACATGTTGATAACTAATTTCTTGTTAATTATGAGCTGAATTTATACTTTTTTATTGTGCGGGAGAATATTTTTGTTGTAGTTGCACCCATTAACAACATAAAAAATGTCAAGTATTATTTGATGCAGTGCACTAAATGAAAGATGAATTTATTGGGGGACTATGATGATAACGATTTTAATATGAAAGAGGGTCTATTATACTAAAAGGATATTTTTTCCAAGAAACTCATCAAACTAAGAGTCATGTTTACTTTCAATACTATCAACCTGATGCCATAATTTGTCAATATAGTCACTTGGTGTGTGCAATGCAAATAAAGTTGATAGAATTTCAATCAAGAAAAAAGTCATAATTTAAAAAATGGAGAATGTCAAAATCTAACCATGAACAGGTCATTGAGGATGGAATTCCATTAGAATTTTTTTAATTGAACTTCCCAACGATATCTTCTCTTTTTATTAATCTTTGAGAAAGAGTTTAGGTAGATTGCTAGCCTTTCTTTTTGTGCACTCTTAAGTTGTCCATTCTAGCTAGTACTAGGTATTACAATTTTTTATTTATTAATATGGTGGATTTGTTGTTAAGTTAAAATAAAATTAAAAGATCCCAAATACTACTATAATGTACAAGAATGTAGCAGATCACAATCTTCTTGTTTGTTGTTGATTTTACACCTATCATGTTTGCATTACATTTTTATTTTTTATGTAATCATTTAATCTTTTCAAATATTTTTAGTACTCTCTTAGTAACATTATTTACTTTATTGAAAATGCATGCTCCACACATAGTATTTAATATTTGAAAATTTCATTTACCTTAAGACAAAATTCAGGCCCACAAAGTAATTAATGCATCTTTTGAGATTAATGCAACTTCAGTTGATTCAACATTGCAATTTTTAATTCTCAGTCTCTAAGCTTTCTCAAATTTCAAGAAAAATAAAATAGAATCTTAGACTTTAAGACAAATAAGGTAATTTCTAGATTGTATGTTTTATAATGCAATTTTATAGTATGTTTGCTTTGAACAACTTTATATTAAAAGTTAAGTATCAACACACATCCATAGTAGCTCTTCTATACAAGATGATGATCTATTTGTGAATGCAAAATGTATACATGTATAATGTTTTATAATGAAATTTTTTAAGTTATATGATTGTTTTGAACATCTACACCATTATAAGATTAATGAATGCAAAATGCACCATGTTTTGTAATTTGAAATTTTACTATTCATTAAACAACTTCGCAAAACCTAAGAATCAACCCAAATCCTTATTCTCTTCTACTAACATTATAAGGATCATCATGCAAAATGTACCATCTAAATGCAAATTTTCATTCATTGATTTCTATTCATGAACTTAAATGTAAAACCTTTAAGCATCAAACCACGCATCATGCAAAATGTAACATGTTTTAAATAATGTTTATTGTTGATTAAACTCACAAACTATAAATTGAACCTTACAACAAACAAAGAATTGGAAGTTAACTAGAACAACCAAGCAAAGTTTGATCCATGAGAACTTTGGTAGGTAATAATGGAATCCAAAATGTGTGGTTTATGAAGATTTAGGTCTAGCTTTGCATATTAAATAGTCAGAGCAAAACATCCATGCCTGTATTCCATGACCAGGTAATGGCTATATGTGGTCCTACATTTGTTCACAATTTTTATCCATTCTATTTATCCTGATTTTAAGTTGGTGCATTCTACTCATCATTTAACTTGAAATAGAAATCACTTGAAAAGTTGGTATGTGGAAACTGTAACTATTGCAAAGGGTATCAAAAGTTGGGTTCTAAAACTCTACATATGTGAGCCATACAAAGTACCAACTAAATGAAAATTTACTTTCATTTCTTCATATTCATGAACTTAAATATAAAACATTTAAGCATCAAACCATGCATCATGCAAATGTACGATGTTTTACAATGCAATTTTAAAGTATTTTTGCTTTGAACAAATTTATATTAAAAGTCAAGTATCAACACATATCTATAGTAGCTATTCTATACAAGGCGATGATCTATTCATGAATGCAAAATGTATACATGTATCATGTTTTATAATGAAATTTTAAGTTATATGATCGTTTTGGACATCTATACTTTATAAGATTCATGAATGCAAAATGTACCATGTTTTGTAATTTGCAATTTTACTATTCATTAAACACCCAAATCCTTATTAGTTTCTACTAACATTATAAGAATCATCATGCAAAATGTACCAACAAAATGCAAACTTACTTCCATTGCTTCATATTCATGAACTTAAATGTAAAACTTTAAGTATCAAATCATGCATCATGAAAATGTACCATGTTTTATAATCCAATTTTATAGTATGTTTTCTTTGAACAACTTTATATTAAAAGTTAAGTGTCAAGCCACATCCATAGTAGCTCTTCTATACAAGATTATGATCTATTCATGAATGCAAAATATAACATGTTTTCGAATTTGTAATTTTACTATTCATTAAATAACTTGACAAAACAACTTCACAAAACATAAGAATCACCCAAATCCATATTACCTTCTACTAACATTATAAGAATCATCATGCAAAATGTACCAACTAAATGCAAATTTACTTTCATTGCTTCATATTCATGAACTTAAATGTAAAACCTTTAACCATAAAACCATGCATCATGCAAAATGTACCATGCTTTCTAATGCAATTTTATAGTATGTTTGCCTTGAACAACTTTATATTAAAAGTTAAGTATCAACCCACATCCATAGTAGCTCTTCTATACAAGATGATGATCTATTCATGAATGCAAAATGTATACCATGTTTTATAATGCAATTTTAAGTTATGATAGTTTTAGACATATACACAATGATATGATTCATGAATGTAAAACGTACCATGTTTTGTAATTTGAAATTTTACTATTCATTAAACAACTTCACAAAACCTAATAATTTGAACTGAATTCTGTATTATCTTCTACTAACATTATAAGAATCATCATGCAAAATGTATAAACTAAAAGATCAATTCAAGATAATAAAGAGAATATTAAAGGTCAATTCATAATAAAGAGTTATATTTAAAATAAGTCCAAAATTTAAATCATTATAAAAGTAAATTTAATAAAAAAATTTCAAATAAAAATATGCATCAAGGAGATCAATTCATAATAAAGGGTTTTACTTTAAATATGTCCAAAATTTATATCTTGATCAAAGTAAATATAATAAAAATATTGTCAAATAAAAATTACATCAAAGATAATATCACTGAAATATATGGTCTATCAACATCCTCGTGCTATCATCAGAATCATGGGTGCCCAACACAACATGTGTAATATGCATATATATAAAAGAATGTGTACTTTTAAATTAAATTTTAATGTATTAAAAAATCAAATGAGAATTTTATCATCAAAACAAAATTATAAAATGTTTCAAATTTCATGCAATACCCCGTGGTGTTCCCCCTGCATTGCGCTCTCCTGGAAGCCCTGTACAACACATGTACATGTATATATTAAAAATTTAATATTGCACATGAAAAATGTGTAAACAATCAAATCCCTAGAGCTTACTCAAGTTTCAAGTTCCATGCAATACCTCGTGATGTTCGCCTTACATTGTGCCCTCGTGGATGCCCTGTAAATACATGTACATTATATTACAAATTTAAAATTTCACATGAAAATGCATAAACTCGCAATATTAAAAAAATTGTAGTTCAACTTATTCAAAATTTCTAGACGATCACATCCCTATAACTAACACAAGTTTGAAATGCCATGCAATACCTCATGGTGTTCCATGTGCATTGCACCCTCATGGATTCCCTATAAAATACATGTACATGCATATATTAAAAAATTAAAATTGCACATGAAAGTGCATAAACTCGCAATATTAAAAAAATTGTAACAACTTTTTCAAATTCTCTAGACAATCCTATCCCCATAGCTAACTTCGTTGCTAATGTCCCTGGAGAAGGGAAACTGTCTCCACAAACCTGAAATTCAAAAAATATAAAACTGTAAGATAGAGATATCATTTTTTAACGAAACTTGCTTCAATTTATAAAAACAAAAAAAGTGAAATATTCAATACTTGTGACAAGTGAATATTTGACACATATCCTAATAAGGAGGAAGAGAGTGGCATTGTGTTGAAGCGCCAAATGAAATGGAAATATGTTAACATTTAATTATGTGTAAAAATAATTTTTTTATAAATATTTCTTCACAATACTGATATAATTAAAAAAAAAATAATATCAACATGTTTAAAAAGAAAACTAACATCTCTCAACAAATATTCATTTGAACTTGAACTTGGAATCATGATATTATCAAATTTTTCATTCAACAAACGACTTAACTGAAAATGGTGAACATATGATACATTCGTGTTAGATTATATCTAAAAAAATTTACAAAATGTATGTGAATCAACATTGTAACACATACATTACATTACATTAAAACCTTAAACATTAACATACACCTATCCCATGCCCTCTTCCTCATGCATAATTAGGCCTTTCCAACCATCATGACAAGCCTTTGCATACACTTTAACCTCTTCAATATTCATATTATCTATCTCCACATCTAATTTATATAAAAAATTAACATGTGCATAAATTCGTTCTTTTTGTCAATTTAGACTGACATCAATTCCAGTTAATGTAGTATGTATGTTATCTATAATGGCATCCCTTGCTTCTCGACCAATCTAAGAAGTGGCATCCATCTCTGACTGCAAAGTAACCAGACATGGAGGTTGAGGTACCAAAGGAGGTGGAGGATGAGGCAATTTGGTATCCCTATATGCACCCTTATGATCATATATACGACCTTTTCTAATACCATAATATTTCGATGGAAGGTCAGTATAATCGAGTTTCATACCAAAAAAAAAAACTTTGTATAAAATAATCGAGCAAAATAATTTGGAACCTCATCATTTCATGACAACTTGTCATACACTGCAAGGAACCTATCAGACATATAAGTGGTAATTGGCGTATGGTCTTCTTCCTGAATCACCCTACTTCACTTATGTTGACTTTGGTCGACATTTTCACCCTCCTTTAATATAATTATATAAATATTAAAACATGTCAATGTATTTATACACATGAAAAATAGACATACATGTATATACCATAGAATTTATTTACATACGAATTTGTTTCAACATAAAAAAATTTAAATTATATAATTTACCAAAATGAGGATCATGATGATATGATTGAGATTCACGACCACCTTCACCCGACGACCTAGTGAGAGATGCTTCTAAAAAAAATTAGAAAGTAGAAATTATTTAATTTAAATTGGCAAAAATCTATTTAATGTGTATGAACATATGATTCTACCAAATTATCATTTAGGTAAATACACACACACACACACACACATATATATATAGTACCACGATGATTTGAGCGATGGTCCTCCATTGATTGATCTGATACTCTCATTGACCCAGGGAGAGATGTTCCTAAAAAAAATGGAATTTATTATAAATTAATATTTAGCTAAATTGACAAAAATCCATTCAATACGTATGTACATATGATTCTAAGAATATAATTTAAGTAAATGAACATAAACATATATATACCATGATCATGATCTCCCAAATGATGACCCTCCCTTGATTCATCTAATACTCTCCTAGATTCAAAATCAATCTCATTAGATGCATAGAAATTTTCCCTCTGGTCGATGCTCAAGACTCAGTTGATGCTCTATCTCATTTATGCCTCGAACAATGAGGTGGTGACTGCTCATGTGATGATCCAAACCCTCGATATATATATATATATATATGATCTTTAAAAAACCCAAGTTACCTCATGCATTTAAAAATCTTTAAAATTACTATTTAAAAAGATCAAGAATTCAAAAAATTAATAAGACAAAAAAATGTAACTATATAAGGTTTTGTTCAAAATTATTTGGTGTAAATTCATCATTTCAAATATACTCAAGCCTAAAAACACAAATGCTAAAGTGCACATCTTTGAAAATTAAATACAAAATTTTATAAAACATGTC
Source organism: Pinus taeda (assembly GCA_000404065.3). Taxonomy (NCBI): domain Eukaryota; kingdom Viridiplantae; phylum Streptophyta; class Pinopsida; order Pinales; family Pinaceae; genus Pinus; species Pinus taeda. The sequence goes on from APFE030810702.1 coordinate 72,750, forward strand.
AGGCTTGATAATTCACATAATAACTCACCAAGTTGTGATTACCCAGTGGGGGCACACTTAGTATAGTATTGAAAGAAACACATGGTCATTAAAGACACCACATTTATAACTAAAAACACACACACATTTCTTGACACAAATTTATCTTTCACACATAACTATTGAATTGGCATTGCCCCATCAATCACTAGACATCCTACTGAAATTTGCACAATGACTTATGCTAAATGAGTGAAATTGACTAGCAATAATTTTTGCTTCTCTATGAAATTTTTTTAACTTCTCCTTTTTGACTTGGTACATGTCTTTCATCTGGTTGAACACAAGTTTAGAATTGGTGTAGACTACAATTCCATTGGATTAATACTCTCTAGTTGTTCCTAAGCCTTCTATCAATGCAATATAATATGCTTCATTTTTTGTTGTCCTTCCAGGTACATTCCTTTTCCTTTGGAGGATTTTTTTCATCATAATATTGTAAGCACATAAGTAATTAGTACCGTTTGTCCTAGATTGGGATAACAAGAAACATCTATGCATAATGTCCATTTTTCAACCATGTTTAATGGGTTTTCTGATCCCTATAAAAAACAAATTCAATAAAATGAATAATATATTTCTTTATTGCAAATGCCTTAGATTATGGGAGAATGACTAAAAATAAATTTCTATTGTGATTGAATGATGGAATATTACAAGATCTATTGTGATGAATTGCCCCAGTGGAATAATAATGGTAGTTTACAATTCAATGCCATTGGGAAAATGTCTTAACAAATGGTGTCATGTTGGAATGGTTAGGAATATAATCCAAAATGTTTAATTAGGTTGGTTAATTTCATCAAGAATAAATCTCAACCTTTAATAGCGCAAAAATTCCAAACATCATTTTATATTCGAAGTTTCCTATTAAACATCATTTTATATTCTAAGTTTCATATTGCAACACATATCGAGCATCCTTCAAATTCAATAGCAAGTATGAGTAACTAGATCCAAAACACGAATAAGAATATAGTGAGATGCCATTAACATCCTAGTCTATAATGCACTATTCATTAAGTTATTCCTCATCGAACTTCAATCTAAAAAGATGTATCCTATTTATTTGAGATATTTTCTCCCTTCAGTGGAATATATATTTATGTCCACATGGAAGTTAAATATCCTTCACAAGAAGGAGCCTAGAATTTAATATCTGACACTTGGATATGATGACACAAATACACTCTCTCCCTCACATTTTGTGTGATTAGGGCTATTTGAAGATGTGAAATAGAATTAATTACATCTCAACTTGGTTGACCACTCATGGATCCAAAGCCACAAAAAAAGGCCTTTAAATATTATAGATACCACCAAATAAGTTTCTAGGATAACCAATCCCATGATGTCAATTTTTGTCTTTCCCACCTTATGCAATGATCACTAATGTAAGAAACTAGAAAATTAGTAAATAAAGTACCATGTATGTATTGTTAACATAGTGTAATATACATTTCCTTAAAGGGTTTTCTATATTCTTGTTCCATCACTTATGATTGTCCATCTTCTTGTCCTATCACTACGTACACCACATGGATCTGAAAATTGATTTTCCATGTGGAGATCTTGTTGATGGGATATATATGGATCAACCATAGGGGTATGCCAAATATCATTTATTATTATATGAATTGAAGAATCATTATATGGACTTAAGTGGGTGGATTGAGTTTGGTATGCAAAATGGATTCTTACCTTCTTTCCCAAGGTTTCCTTAGATGCATATATCAAATTCTAATATGTATATATTGAGTCATATTTGATTTTCTCGTGTTGATAGTTATATATAGAAGCTTACTCATTATATAATATTTCATTATCAACATAAACTATTCCATACCTATGTTGTTATAATCAATTTTTTTCATGTTGTGGGTGTGAGGATGTATTGGATCTATGTCCTAGAATGGCGTAATGGAATCCCCCTTCTTTTCAAATTATGTAATGTATCTTTTATATGGATGATTGGTATGTTAGCAACTCTATTTACTTTATGATAGAATTGATATGTTACATGTTATATATCTAAATCCATTATGTATGATATGGAGTTGTGGAACACTAGTTTATATTTTGGTATGACTGAATGAATGTTAAGTCAAAATAATAAAAACATTAATGAAACTGATCTTTATCTTGTTTATAAGGACCCTCGCCTAATTTGGCTCTTTAACTGATCTTATTGATGATATTCTATTATTCCCACCCTTTTGAATTGGTTTCAAAATGTTAGGATAATATCTATTTTGAAACAAGTTCAAAATAAGCAAAAAGGAAAACACAAATTAATCAAGTTGTTTCTGGACAGAGTTCGTAGTTGGCTTTGATGCCTACAGAAAGAGAATTCAAGCAGTCTTGAATGAAACTATAAGTCAGTTGTCAAAATGGTAAAATACATAGACTGCCACCTACCTCCTTATCCTTAGTCCTCGGTTGAGATAGTTTTCTTAAGGCTTAATTAGCAATAGTTTTAATGAGTTTGGTTAAGATTTTCAATTTGAATTATATAAATTCACTTTAGCATAACTTGATTAGAAGTTTTGAAATATTTTGGAAATTCGATGAACATAAACATAATCAACTATTTAATTTTTCTTATGTCCATCATATTTTAAAAACATTCCAAAATAATCAATCCACATCAGAATGACCATATAAGCTCATATAAGTCCTCGATGTCCATTATATTTTAGAAATATTCCACGATAATCAATCCATATAAGAATGCCCATATAAGCTCATATAATTCTTGGATGAGGATGAGACTGTCAGGAGTACATAAAAAATATGGATTGCGCAATACATAAGATTATATAGGTGATAGAAACTAGATATATAAGTGTTTATGTTTTAACTTTAGAAATGGGAAAAATTGGACAATAAAAAAATAAAAATCAATAAACAATACCCTTAATCACAATCAATTTTTGAACAAGAAAAATAGCAATCCGAATTCAATTGGTAAAACTCTATACACATTAAAAAAATTGTTAACAAGTAATACAAAATAAACAAATATCATATCTAGGTGATAAAATTAGATATATATAAGTTTTTATTTTTTAACTTTAGAAATGGGAAAATTTGGAAAGTAAAAAGATTAAAAAATCAACATAAAATATCATTCATCGGAATCAATTTTTTGAACAAGAAAAATAGCAATATTTCTTATCCAAATTCAGTTGGGAAAACTCTATACACATTAAAAAAAATTGTTAACAAGTAATACAAAATAAACCAAATATCATACTGCATAAAAGTAATACAACTTGAAATATAAAATAGCAAGACCCGTTCATTTAAAATCAATATTATGAAATCCCAAAGAAAAAAAATTGACTGGTAATATAAAATACATATATCATATTTTAAATAAAAATAATATATAAGAAATAACAAAAAAAACCATCTAAAATTAAGTTTCATGGACCTCAAACTAGATTAAATTAATTTAAGGAAATTATGTATAATTTTTTTACATAAACATGCTACACCTTCATCTATAACATATAAAAAATTATTCCTAGATTAAAATTAATGGTAATCCAACCACCTGGGATAAGGAAGAGTTGACGAATACTATAGCCAAAGTATTAATGTAATGTCCCAGTTGATGATCCTAGAGCCTTCTGAGTGATGAGAACTACACCAAGCGGTCGGGCAATGCAAAATCCCAACCCCTTAACACAATCCATGGGGCTTGGGGATTAAGAACCACTAAATTGGTGTAAACCTTCTCTCTCTCTCTCTCTCTCTCTCTCTCTCTATCTCTCTCTCTCTCTCTATATATATATTGGCATGCAGAGTCTCGATATAAGAAACAGCTATTGAAGTCATAATTACAATGGTAGTAAGCTAATGTAATACAAGTGATTCCACTACTGGTTATGAAGGTTACACTTATCTAGTTTCCCTAATCAATACATGTTAGTTATAAGCACAACATAAGCTCATAGAATAGAGTGTATTCAAAGCTTATATCAATATAAGTAACATAGTGTTCAATATAGTTATGTTTAATATGAAGAATGAAAAGCCTATTCAAGCTTACATGGTAAGAATCCATGACCTGAACTATTCACATAGATAACACGTGGTTAACAAATCTAATACAAACGAAAAACAAGCTTAAGTGTTCATAGTCAAGCATAGTGTAATAGAACTCCATAAGTAGTAGTATTATGCATAATATACATATATATTCAACTGTAATCATGTTACTCTTAAATATCATAATGATTGAATATAAGATAGAGATAGATTCCACTAGTGCCTGTTGAATAAGTTGTATTAGACCCTTATCTAAGCTTATGGACCTATGACTACCTATCTAGACTAGTATAAGCACTAAGCTCTAGTAATCACCTTGTTTCCTGCTTTCAATACATCACTTGTATAAGACGAGCAAGAGCCATTGATTAGTAGAGGTTCAATATTGTATGTAAACACATAGCAGGTTGTTATATAATAGTAATTTCGTATTTCGTGTTACTAGCTTAGAGTTGATAAGGATCTATACTAGTTTAGTTTGTTATGCTTTACTCTATATTGGTAAGGAACATGATGTAATCCTCCAAAATTGTCCTGTCAATCTATAACTTAACAGTTTTCACTCACTATGCCATCATTTCAAACATTAATTACAATTTGAAACTTGATGTGATTGTGTGGGACTCCAAATATGTGACCCATCATGCTAAGTTATGATGAGACTCGGCTATGTGACTACACAACCCATAATGGTGCAATATGACAACAACATGTATAAACTTGTTAACACAACATTTAGCTATTTTCATTTGAATGCTAGTCCAAACTAAGATGATAGGCAATTTCCCTCTCCGAACACAAAGGTAGTGTATGTTCTTAAAAAAAAATGAACAATGCTGGAATCTAACACAACACTGATGAGTCTTGGTATAGGCTCGAAATGTCGACAAAAATAATGAAGAACACTGTGGATTATCCGAATTCAATTTCCCAAAAATAGAACTAACTGCATGGCCTATTAAATACAAAAACTAGACTAAATGGAATGTACAATTAGTAAAATGAATCTAAACAAATACTAAGTCAACTAACTTTGTCAACCACAAGGCCTTATTTAATGTTCAAAAAGTGAAATGAAAAGTCTTTATTATACAATACTCCTCTTCCAAGAGTGGTGCAGTTTATTGCTTTAGTGAGTAAAAACTTGTAAGCATGCACCATTCACCCACCCCTCTTTGAGCATTGCATCCAGTTGTGATAACTAGATAGCTCCTTAGTTGCATATTTCTTTGATTAGGAAGATACCTAAGAAATGAATTTGAAGTTTACCTAGATGTTTCGTATATTATTGTCATTTTGAGTGGGCCTGATTTAATAACATGTGTTTCCTCCAGTGCAAACGAGGTGCACGAAATATGTGACATTCATATTTATGTGTGTATGAATCCAATGATGTCTCTATCTTTTTGATGGCGTGTACGAATGTTTTATTAAATCAAAATCTCATATTTTAGGTTTGGATTACTTCTAGAAAATGTCAAAAATGACTTGAATCCCTTGACTTCCGTGAGGCAGAAGACATTTTGTCTTTGCTTTCAGATTGAAATATATGAAAGTCGCATATCTATGTGTTCAGATTAAAAAATGCTTTGTGGAGTCACACTAAATAGAGTGATGGAGATAAGGATTTGTCATTTGATCTCCGATGTAGAGTGAAATAATTACGTTAAGGGAGTATGTAATTTAGATTTACTAGTCCTTAGTTCTTGTGTCTTCCACAAGCAGGACCCATTTTGTTCTGATAGGATGATACAAAATAATTTAGACAATAATGGCAGTGGGCGTTCAACGAAATTGCAGCAAATCACAAAATATCCTGAAAACAATAATATGATGTTGGAGGCGGTTGTTTTGAATATGAAATGTGGTGGAGTTGGTAGAGAAAAATTATTTAAGTATTAGCCGAATATGAAATATGTCTAAGAGAAAGTATTAACCGAGCATTAACATCGTAAGCCAACATTATAAATAGATATGAATGGATCAACCTTCATATAGAAGGTCATATGGGAGGTCATTTTGCATCGTAAGCCAACATTATAAATAGAGATGAATGCAACAACATATGGGAGGTCATGGGTTTGAACTTGAAAACTTAAAAAATCTCAAAACCTTATGCAGATATCAAATACTGCTATTTTTTTGCTCATTTAAATTAGTGAACATTAATTTGACGGTTTTAAATTTTTTTACATGTCATTTTCAATGTTTCAATTTCTTTTGGCAGTCAAATACGTCTGAAAACCAAAAACACATTTTGTAGAATACACTTGATCAAACTCTTCTCTGAAAAAGAAGCATAATATATGGAAATTTGAGATATTTATAGCCTATTTATTGTGGAAAGACGAGAGAGAGATAGAATGAAAGACGCACCTATTTTTTTTTGCGCGGTCGAATGAGAGAAGAACATAATCCCCCAACACAGATGAGGTGCACCAACTCCTCCGACACCCAGCAATACTGCAAAAACCCCAAAACAATAAAATCAAATCAAAATAAAATTAACTGAAAATAATGAACCCGAAAAAAGTTCAATCCAAAAAAACATTACAAATTCCTTCGGCGCTGCAAGAGACCTACCACAACAATTCACAAACTCCCACGCAACAACAGACCTACCATAATATCTCCAAAACAAATACGAATGAACGGAAATCAATAGTTGAATGAACAATTGCAGAAAAGTTTGTAGCAGTCTCACGGCCAAAAAATCTAGTGGCCAAATTTTTCCCCACGGGCAAAAAATCTGTTGCATTGTTAACGCTAATTTAAACCACTAATTTTTCGTCCAAACGTTAAATTTAACCATTCGGCAAAAAAAAAAATCTGCTGAAAATTTTTAAATAGTTGGCCAAAAAATTGTCAAGTTATGCTGAAAAAAATAAGGTTATGATTTTTTTATGAGCCATTCTCATAAAAGTGTAACTCAACTTCACATTTTAACTCAAGAATCCAAAGGAGTTTTTGAGTGGTAGTTTTAAGCCATTATTTGAGTGCAGGAGCTGGTTCATTATTATAGGTTTTGGAAGCATATTTGCTCATTATAATTAATTTTTGGGAGCATTAATAAAAGAGGCCACTCCCTTGGAAGCATGAGACAGAGACATAGTCCACATTAGACAAATCTCGTTATTAATAATTGGTTGTCATCCTTATATTCTTCTCTTCTAGATCTTCTACATTTATTTTAATTTGCAACTTCATTAATGTGCTTTAAAGCTTGATTTAATTTCATTTCACATTGTAAACTGGTTTAATTTAATCATTCACACTTGAATTTTTTACAAACCAAGTGACTTTTAAGATCCCAAATCAAAGCTAGAGGAAAGCCAACCTAGTGTATAAAAGAGGGAAGTGATGTGTCAATGGCCTCTCTTTTAGTTACATCAAAGCCTTGCTTGAGGTTCAACACTTTATCTCAAAAAGTGAGGGTTTGTGTGATAATAGTGTTATTTGAAAAAAGAAATCAAGGTTATATAAATTAAGAAGGTTCACCCCTCCTAGCTATTTAAAATTTTTTCACATTCAAAAATAATTTGTTTGCGTACTTAATTGAATAAACATGGATTTTTCTACATTAGTACAACTAGCATTTGCACCCGAGGTTGCAAAGAAACGCCGTAAGGCATAAATTGAAAAATTGGACAAATCTAAATAAGATGCATAGATGTAGTAGAAATGAAATTCTAAAACTGTATAAACTGAAGTTGATTTAAGGTGCCTTGGAAAAAGAAGAATAATAGAGAAATTTGTTGGATCTACTCAACCAAAACGTAGCAATATCCAAACACAAAATCAAAAGAAACCTCAGAGCTGCCAAAAGTCCAATGGATATAATTGAAACTGAAACTGCTCAACAGAGAAGTTAAACTTCCTATTTACAAAAATATCAAGAAATGCTTAGTGAAGTCCTTTTGAATCTTTTAACTCCTAGTAGCATTATTACTTCATCCATAGCCCAAGAGGCAGCTTCCTTTCACGTGCCTTGGCATTGGTAGATCTCTTAAATTCAACATGGAAAAGAAAAATAGGTTCATTTTGGAGCTCTCAATCACATCTGTGAAAGTATTTGATGCAAGCCAGCTGACCCTCTCACTGCTACCTTCAATAGACGATGAATTGCTTCACAGAAACCCAATCCAATGCAAAGAAAATGCATATTACCTTCCGTACTCAAAATAGATTTGGGCTGGCTTCCTCTGGCACTATAGTCAAGGTCAATTATATTATTATTTGATCGTTTCACATTTACTTTGAAAGCCACTCCAACTTTGTCACCCATTATCTCAGCAATCTGTTGTAGCCCATTTATATAAGAAATTAGAAATCATGACATCTCTATTGTTGTGTGTTGCTGATTATAAAAAGCATGCTCCAACTCATCTCCTTGATGCTTTTAGTTGGTTTCACATCACACTGACCGACGACATCTCCCTGACGGAATCCAGTTCGATAAGCAGGTGATCCAGGAGTCACCTATGATGTTTTAAACAAGGTCAATTGTATATTATTTGATCGCTTCACAATTACTTTGAAAGCCACTCCAACTTTGTCACCCATTATCTCAACAATCTGTTGTAGCCCGATTGTTGTAGCCCATTTATATAAGAAATTAGAAATCATGACATTTCTCTATTGTTGTGTGCTGCTGATTATAAAAACCATGCTCCAACTCACCTAATTGATGCTTTTAGTTGGTTTCCCATCAAGCTGCGACGACATCTCCAGGACGGAGTCCAACTCGATAAGCAGCTGATCCAGGAGTCACCTATGATGTTTCAATCAAAAACATATGTTTAAATGTAAAACATAATTTGTACAATCAATTTGGTAGGCCAGAAAAGTATCAAATACAGTATACTCTGCTTTGAATTGCCAAAACAACATTAAACAGAGGTAAACTGAGTTAAAATTCAATTATTATTGCAAGAATGGAATTAGGAAATAGAACACAAAGACTTTATTAGCAACCATCCAAGTAAAACCCTCCGATGTATTAAGAATGTTTAGACAAACTTCCACTATAGCTTTATTGCATAAACATTTTATCATAACCAATGCTACAAAAAGCAAAAACAAATCCACAGATGCACAAGTTTTATCTCAAGGTAGCTCACTTGTGGCACAAGCACACCCTCTATTACATTAGGAAAAGCTGGGTCTCTCTCTTTAAGCTGAGCTATAATAAGTTCGTTCAGTTCAAGCATCAAGCCCCAACTATGGACGCACAACTCTTCTGCAAAATGAAATCGTTCAGTTCAAGCATCAAGCCCCAACTATGGACGCACAACTCTTCTGCAAAATGAAAATTAAGAGGTAGCCCATAGCTCTATTAGCCTAAGCACATCTAATGAAAATATTTTAACACTGAAAACAGCGAAGCTACAGAATATGCATGCAACTACAAATTGTCAATGCTCCCCGCTACCCCTCCTTCCACAGGGGTACCCAAAAAAAATTCACCACGCTATTTGAAAGCCCAAATGCCTGCAATTTATGGCCCTGCAAAGCCATATGGGATGAAGTGTAAAAGTATGCTACTTTCCCTTAGGTGTACGACAATACCTGAATGTAAAACATAATTTGTACCATCAATTTGGTAGGCCAAAAAGATATCAAATACAGTATATGCTGCTTTGAATTGCCATATGAAATAAACTGAATTAAAATTCAATTATTAACGCAAGAATGGAATTAGGAAATAGAACACAAAGACCTTATGAGAAACCATCCAAGTAAAACCGTCTCATCTATTAAGAATGTTTAAACTAACTTCCACTGTAGCTTTATTGCATAAACATTTGATTATAACCAGTGCAATAAAAAGCAAAAACGAATCCACAGATGCACAAGTTTTATCCCAAGGTAGCTCACATGTGGCACAAGAACACCCTCTGTTACATCAGGAAAAGTTAGGTCTCTCATCAGGAAAAGTTGGGTCTCTCTCTTTAAGCTGAGCTATAACAAGTTCGTTCGGTTCAAGCATCTTAAGTCCCAGCCATGTACGCATAACTCTTCTGTAAAATGAAAATTAGGAGGTAGCGCATATCTCTATTAGCCTAAACACAGCTAATGCAAATATTTTAACACTGAAAACAACAAAGCTACAGAATATGCATGTAACTACAGACAGTCAATCCTCCCTGCTACCCATCCTTCCATAGGGGTACCCAAAAAAAAATTCACCACGCTATTTGAAAGCCCAAATGCGTGCAATTTATGGCCCTGCAAAGCCATATGGGATGAGTGTAAAAGTATGCTACTTTCCTTTAGGTGTACGACAATAACTGGTTCTTTTAGTTCTTCTTCATGGTGCTTGGTTTTATGGCTTTGCTGACTTCCAATTAATGCAAATAAAATGCATATTACCCTCCCTACTTAAAATAGGGGTTGTTGATATTTTTTTAGAGTTGTATTATGTATGGGCAAAATAAATTTCATTGGGGTAGTTCAGATTTTTTGGCTGGGGTACATTGCTTTGGGAATTACAAAAATAATTGAGACGGTTTGAGGACTTTTCGCTGTTTTTTTGGATGTTATATATTTTTGGAAAATTCAATTTTATTTGGGCTTGTTCAGAAACAAATGAGTAAATTCTTAGCAGGTTCCAGAACTTTGTGCATTGGGTTCTTGCTCTGTGTTTTGGAAACAACTGTGTATTAGATCTCATATGGGTTTCACTGTCAAAAGAGAGATGGCCTACTCTGGACTTATCTGAAGATTCCATTCATAAAAAAAGAAAATTCAAAACAATCAGAAAATGCAGGAAATTGTGACCATGGTACTCTCTTCTCAGAATTGACCTCTGCTGTTTTTAATTAGTATTTTTTTGGTACTCTCTTCTCAGAATTGACCTCAGCTGTTTTTAATTAGTAATTTTTTTTCTATTTTTACTGTCCACTAAAACCAAGGTGGGTCAATGTTATTAAATGATGATTTACTTAACTGTCTATATTAAAGTCATATATCTAAATAATTATCCTAGTTCTTCCCGTCCTTTTGCTGCCAGTCGGTGTTGGAGTGGGCAAATTAGAAGCACCATGCAGACTTTCTGCCCAGAGCCTACGTGACAGGTATTCTGCCTGGAACCTTACAAATGTGAATAGTTCCACCTGCCCTGTCTGTTAGGTCAAGGTTATGAGCAGAAAGTTTGTATAATGGATATTTTTCACTGTTCGAGAGACCTGTTTGTTGTTTTTCTATGTTGTATGGGTACATCTGGGTGTGTACAAGCACGAATGGTGAGGACAATAACTTTTTAAACAAGGTGCCCAAACTGGTGGAACTGTGAAATGGCTTGTATGGACTGCCTGGACCTGTGATGTGTAAGAATTCTTTTTCATGGTTCCACCCCTGTTCATGATTCTGGAGGCGCGAGATGGAGGTGGTCTTGGCTAGACTTTTCTACTACAACAGCATGTAGCAGCCTTCGGTTTTACCTGAAACCACTGCCTGAAAGTGACCACTTTGTATGAAAAATAAAGGTTCTTCCATAGGTCTTCCTGGATGACCCAGAGGCGCGAGATGGAGGTGGCCTTGGCTCGACTTTCCCCTGCAAAACTATGTACCATCCTTCGGTTCTATTGTCCGTTGATCTGGAACCTGGTGATGAAGCTACCGCTGGATGAGTTGGTACCATCCTTCGGTTCTATTGTCCGTTGATCTGGAACCTGGTGATGAAGTTACCGCTGGATGAGGCCACCGTATACGCGTGATAAGATGCATGCCTAACACGTACACCAATGCCCACACCAATAAACTCGATTATTGAATCAACGGTGGGAGACACTCCAATCGTCTAACACTTCATCGGACGAAGCAGAGAGTTGACACGAGGGCAAAGAGGAAAGTTTATCTCAGAGGGAACGCCTTATGGCGTAAATATAACAACTCTAATTCATGTCTTAATAGCTAGCTTACATTATCCCTATTTATTGATATAGCATTTTAGGATCATAAACAACACCAAACTCACAATATCAAAGATTTTGATAGTCATGTTAATTGGAACAATTTAGTGCATTCACATGAGAAATATGCAATAGTTGACATTTAAAACATTGCAATGACCATGTAGTTACCCCTCTTGGAATGAATAATTGAGATTGTGTTGGAACAATGAATTAAGAAAATCTTGAATCTCATGCCTTAAGAAACTATTGGAGGTTCCTACATCTGTAGAGACACATATTTCCTTAAGAAACTCATATATTGGGATGAACTTCTAAGTCAAATTTATAAAACATACTATGGCATTAGATATATAAAGGATTGGTTTAATGAAACAAACACAATTTATGTATATTTGAATATGGACTTAGGTGTGCAAACAAATTTACGAGGATTAGACACATGAACACTACTAGAGGCTTAAAATGATAAACATTTTAAGTTGTGAAATTAATCAATTATTGTCAATTTTATTTTTTAAATTTTCCTATGTGATTTTTTTGGTGTAATTTTCATATTTTTAATATATATTATTGCCACTCCCTGTTTCGTGCAAATTTGGGAAAATCTTCTATCTATTTGGATACATGTGCCCACATTTTGGCAACTCATGCAAAAAGTGTTTTGTGTTTTTCATTGTTTACATCAATCATTTATAGCATATGTATGCTTTGTTATTGATGTCACTAGATAGTTTTATCTCGATTTCAATAAATCTTCAATGGGGGCTTCACAAGGTATTCCTCTAGTAACTTTTAGAGGCATGGTAGTGCTCCGTTAATAATTAAATTTTAGAATCATGCTTGTCCTATGCCATGATAAATAATTGTTGCAATATTTCCTTAATCTAAGTATTATTTTAGGACTTTTTTTTTTTTTAATTTCATTTAATTAATACCACTATTCCTTCCTAAAAATAACATCAAGCGCATTTTTATGGATTTGGTTCTTCTTATCACTGTGAGGGTAATTTGTCCTAAATCTTGTGTCACTTAGTATAGCTTCAACCCTACTAGGGATATATTAACTAAGCCACTTTCACCAACCTAGGTTTCCATTATTGACATGTTATAGATTTTAAATAAGAGTGACAATATATTGTTTTTTCATCCGCTTTAAGTATATAACATGTAATTCTTATGTTTTATATCCATCTTCTACTACTTGTATAATATTCTCTAATCTAATTGGGAATTTGATTTGGATCAGGGACATCATAACATATTTTCCGAGCTTTGTCCTCCATTCACACGTGGATGATACAAGAATAGTTTGTCAAGTAATTCATTCTAGTACCAAGCTACTCAATCTTTCGCCTCCAGTAGGAAAAGCATCAGTAATTGTGTTTCTTAAATTATTTATTGTGAAGGGTGTTGTTGCAGGAGCATCCTGCTCAGAAAAAACAGTGCATTTTAGTAAGCATAGGGTCTTGTGTTTCAAGGGACTTGATTCCCTAAAGAGTGATTGATTATTTATTTTCCTATGTTTTTATGAGGGTTGTATAATAGTAAGCATATTTTAATGAAATCTTCTCGTTAAGAGAGATTTCAAAGAATAGTGTATTGAGTTAGAGGAACTAGGAGTTAGTTTCATGATTTAGGGATTAGATTAGGATATTTAGGATTCAGGTGAAATTATTCAGGATCTGAACCAAAAGTGGTTAACAGAATCCTTTTGTGTATAATTTGTAAGCCTCGAAAGCTTAAAAAAAGAAGAGAGTTAGTGAGAGAGTTAGCAAACAGGAAGGTTGGATTGTGAGCCTACGGGAATTGAAATGAGAAAGCCCAACTGAATGTAAATGGGGCCATTGAGTTTACGTACATAAAAATTTTAATTAGCAAATAGAAGTTTCATATCTTTTGAGTTAATATTGGTTGAGGGTTTGTATATGATATGTCTGTATGTATGGTTATCCGAAGGATTTTTCCATGTATTTGTGAATAAGGAGGAAATCCTATAATGATTGTGTGTATATATCACAACGCTTGTGACTATGCTTGAATATGGTTCTGTAACAGTGGATGTGAGAGTTTTGACATATAAATGAATGTGTATGCAACAGTGATAATGGTGGAGAATCAATTAAGAGCTTATTGGGTTTGGTTTAGGAAGTAATGTGAACTTGATTCTGTAGGAAGGGCTATTCGAGATTGGTGTGATCCCATTGGAAGGAGTTCGAAAACTAAAAGCAGAGTGGATTCAAAGATACATATGTATTGTCAAATGTCGGATAATCAGGTATAGTTGCAAGGCAGAGTAATGAAATCGGAGAAGTCTCGGCACACTGTTTCTAAGTGGAGAAAGGACTTGGAAGAGTTGAACTTGGTAACAAGTTGATTTGGAGGTGAGAAGGAAATTTAGTGGAAGCACCAAGTTTGGTGGAAGAGTGGAACCACGACGAAGTGAAATTGTGATTAAGCGGATTTCAAAGTGAGCAGAATCTTGAGCAGAGGAATAGATTTGGATCATCAGATCAACAGATATGTTAGATCGACGGTGATCAGCAACTGTGGGGAATAGAAGAGTATGAATTTTCATAATCGTGGCTGAAATCCCGCACCCACTCTTAGCTGTCAATCTCACATTTAAATTAGTGAACATTAATTTGACGGTTTTAAATTTTTTTACATGTCATTTTCAATGTTTCAATTTCTTTTGGCAGTCAAATACGTCTGAAAACCAAAAACACATTTTGTAGAATACACTTGATCAAACTCTTCTCTGAAAAAAAGCATAATATATGGAAATTTGAGATATTTATAGCCTATTTATTGTGGAATGACGAGAGAGAGATAGAATGGAAGACACACCTATTTTTTTTTGCGCATCGAATGAGAGAAGAACATAATCCCTCCAATACAGATGAGGTGCACGAACTCCTCCGACACCCAGCAATACTGCAAAAACCCAAAAACAATAAAATAAAATCATAATAAAATTAACTGAAAATAATGAACCCGAAAAAAGTTCAATCCAAAAAAACATCACAAATTCCTTCGGCGCTGCAAGAGACCTACCACAACATTCCCAAAACTCCGACGCAACAACAGACCTACCATAATATCTCCAAAACAAATACGAATGAACGGAAATCAATAGTTGAATGAACAATTGCAGAAAAGTTTGTAGCAGTCTCACGGCCAAAAAATCTAGTGGCCAAATTTTTTCCCACGGGCAAAAAATCTGTTGCATTGTTAACGCTAATTTAAACCACTAATTTTTCGTCCAAACGTTAAATTTAACCATTCGGCAAAAAAAAAAATCTGCTGAAAATTTTTAAATAGTTGGCCAAAAAATTGTTAAGTTATGCTGAAAAAAATACAGTTATGATTTTTTTAATGAGCCATTCTCATAAAAGTGTAACTCAATTTCACATTTTAACTCAAGAATCCAAAGGAGTTTTTGAGTGGTAGTTTTAAGCCATTATTTGAGTGCAGGAGCTGGTTCATTATTATAGGTTTTGGAAGCATATTTGCTCATTATAATTAATTTTTGGGAGCATTCATAAAAGAGGCCACTCCCTTGGAAGCATGAGACAGAGACATAGTCCACATTAGACAAATCTCGTTATTAATAATTGGTTGTCATCCTTATATTCTTCTCTTCTAGATCTTCTACATTTATTTTAATTTGCAGCTTCATTAATGTGCTTTAAAGCTTGATTTAATTTAATTTCACATTGTACACTGGTTTAATTTAATCATTCACACTTGAAATTTTTTACAAACCAAGGGACTTTTAAGATCCCAAATCAAAGCTAGAGGAAAGCCAACCTAGTGTATAAAAGAGGGAAGTGATGTGTCAATGACCTCTCTTTTAGTTACATCAAAGCCTTGCTTGAGGTTCAACACTTTATCTCAAAAAGTGAGGGTTTGTGTGATAATAGTGTTATTTGAAAAAAGAAATCAAGGTTATATAAATTAAGAAGGTTCACCCCTCCTAGCTATTTAAATTTTTTCACATTCAAAAATAATTTGTTTGCGTACTTAATTGAATAAACATGGATTTTTCTACATTAGTACAAATATAACAACTCTAATTCATGTCTTAATAGCTAGCTTACATTATCCCTATTTATTGATATAGCATTTTAGGATCATAAACAACACCAAACTCACAATATCAAAGACTTTGACTGTCATGTTAGTTGGAACAATTTAGTGCATTCACATGAGAAATATGCAGTGGTTGACATCTAAAACATTGCAATGACCATGTAGTTACCACTCTTGGAATGAATAATTGAGCTTGTGTTGGAACAATGAATTAAGAAAATCTTGAATCTCATGTCTTAAGAAACTATTGGAGGTTCCTACATTGTAGAGACACATATTTCCTTTAGAAACTCATATATTGGGATGAACTTGTAAGTCAAATTTATAAAACATACCATGGCATTAGATATATAAAGGATTGGTTTAATGAAACAAACTCAATTTATGTATATTTGAACATGGACTTAGGTGTGTAAACAAATTTACGAGGATTAGACACATGAACACTACTAGAGGCTTAAAATGATAAACATTTTAAGTTGTGAAATTAATCAATTATGCTCAATTTTAATTTTTAAATTTTCCTATGTGATTTTTTTGGTGTAATTTTCATATTTTTAATATATATTATTGCCACTCCGTGTTTCCTGCAAATTTGGGAAAATCTTCTATCTATTTTGGATACATGTGCCCACATTTTGGCAACTCATGCAACAAGTGTTTTGTGTTTTTCATTGTTTACATCAATCATTTATAGCATATGTATGCTTTGTTATTGATGTCACTAGATAGTTTTATCTCGATTTCAATAAATCTTCAATGGGGACTTCATAAGGTATTCCTCTAGTAACTTTTAGAGGCATGGTAGTGCTCTGTTAATAATTAAATTTTAGAATCATGCTTGCCCTATGCCATGATAAATAATTGTTGCAATATTTCCTTAATCTAAGTATTATTTTAGGACTTCTTTCTTTCTTTCTTTCTTTCTTTTTTTAATTAATACCACTATTCCTTCCTAAAAATAATATCAAGCGCATTTTTATGGATTTGGTTCTTCTTATCACTGTGAGGCTAATTTGTCCTAAATCTTGTGTCACTTAGTATAGCTTCAACCCTACTAAGGATATATTAACTAAGCCACTTTCACCAACCTAGGTTTCCATTATTGACATGTTAGAGATTTTAAATAAGAGTGACAATATATTGTTTTTTCATCCGCTTTAAGTATATAACATGTAATTCTTATGTTTTATATCCATCTTCTACTACTTGTATAATCTTCTCTAATCTAATTGGGAATTTAATTTGGATCAGGGACATCATAACATATTTTCCGAGCTTTGTCCTCCATTCACAGGTGGATGATACAAGAATAGTTTGTCAAGTAATTCATTCTAGTACCAAGCTACTCAATCTTTCGCCCCCAGTAGGAAAAGCATCAGTAATTGTGTTTCTTAAATTATTTATTGTGAAGGGTGCTATTGCAGGAGCATCCTGCTCAGAAAAAACATTGCATTTTAGTAAGCATAGGGTCTTGTGTTTCAAGGGACCTGAGTCCCTAAAGAGTGATTGATTATTTATTTTCCTATGTTTTTTATGAGGGTTGTATAATACTGAGCATATTTTAATGAAATATTCTCGTTAAGAGAGATTTCAAGAATAGCGTATTGAGTTAGAGGGACTAGGAGTTAGTTTCATGAATTTAGGGATTAGATTAGGATATTTAGGATTCAGGTGAAATTATTCAGGATCTTAACCAAAATTGGTTAACAAAATCCTTTTGTGTATAATTTGTAAGCCTCGAAAGCTTAAAAAAAGAAGAGAGTTAGCAAACAGGGAGGTTGGATTGTGAGCCTACGAGAATTGAAACGAGAAAGCCCAACTGAAGGTAAATGGGGCCATTGATTTTATGTACATAAAAATTTTAATTAGCAAATAGAAGTTTCACATCTTCTGAGTTAATATTGGTTGAGGGTTTGTATATGATATGTTTGTATGTATGGTTATTCGAAGGATTTGTCCATGTATTTGTGAATAAGGAGGAAATCCTATAATGATTGTGTGTATATATCACAACGCTTGTGACTATGCTTGAATATGGTTCTGTAACAGTGGATGTGAGAGTTTTGACATATAAATGAATGTGTATGCAACAGTGATAATGGTGGAGAATCAATTAAGAGTTTATTGGGTTTGGTTCAGGAAGTAATGTGAACTTGATTCTGTAGGAAGGGCTATTCGAGATCGGTGTGATCCCATTGGAAGGAGTTCAAAAACTAAAAGCGGAGTGGATTCAAAGATACATATGTATTGTCAAATGTCGGATAATCAGGTATAGTTGGAAGGAAGAGTAAAGAAATTAGAGAAGTCTCAGCACACTGTTTCTAAGCGGAGAAAGGAGTTAGAAGAGTTGAACTTGGTCACAAGTTGATTTGGAGGTGAGAAGGAAATTTAGTGGAAGCACCAAGTTTGGTGGAAGAGTGGAACCACGACGAAGTGAAATTGTGATTAAGAGGATTTCAGAGTGAGCAAAATCTTGAGCAAAGGAATATATTTGGATCGTCATATCGACAGATCTATTAGATCGACGGTGATTAACAACTGCGGGGAATAGAAGAGTATGAATTTTCATAATCATGGCTGAAATCCCACACCCACTCTTAGATGTCGATCTCATATTCAACCTCTTAGATCACAATCAATTGCGGGGGTTAAGGCCGTTTTAATTCGTGTGCTAGTTGAAGTCCTGTAAACCGTAGATCTGATGGCCTCCTATATCCAACGGATATCGGATCATAAAGTGATCGAACTTTAATTTCAGAAATGGACCCGAACATTTATAGATCAAGGATTTACATTCTTTATCGGCTCCATAAGCGTGGGTAAACATCGTGCAAGTGGCTCATCTGATATCGCTGCTAACTATTGGATCAAGTGTGCTTTGATCAAACGGTGGAGGATCGACGATTAGTTTCATTGATCGGATGTACTATCAACCGTCGAATTGAAGGATGATATCAATGATGGAGATTGAAACCAATACAACTTGGGCCTGAGCGGACCCGAGAAGTTTATCAACGTGCATTAAGTGATTTGAGTTCCGACGAATGAATGGGTTAAGTTGTGATACGACGCAACAACCGATGATCTGGTGGAGTGGAATCAATGGTGGAGGCTGAACGCAAGGAGAGAGCATCAATAAATGTGCAAAGGCTAAGGAAAAGTGAAAAGGTAAGATTAAGTGTGGTTTATGTAATATTTCTATTATACGAGAGTTATAATAGAAATAGCGGAGTTAAAGGTATTTTGGGTTAAGTCGGGTTAAACCAAAGTCTAACGATGGTATGACTAAGACGAGCGGATAGTGAAATCAACTAGAGGGTTAAGTTCTAAGGTATAAGAATTAGCCAAATTTTATGAACGTTGAATAAAGTTTAGCTCAAGGGTTAATTAAGGGGTCAAACTATGTATAGTCAAATAAAATGTTTCCATAATGAAGTTTAATTAAGAAGCCTTAAACCTTATTTGTGAAGGTTTTCACCATGGATAAGGTGATTAAGGCCTGGGACAATGACATGCAATTTTATTTGCATAATGTGGGTATTGTTGGCTTAGGCTGGCATCAGGTGCCTATCCCATATGTCCAAGCATTTTTTCCATTGTACCAAGGCTAAAGTTGCTTCTCCACAACATCTATTGTAGCTATTTTATATACAAAATTTTGTTCTAAAAATCATACCAATTATTATTTGTATCTTTGCATTTGTTGTTTTGATTTTGGTGCATGCTTGAAGCAGTAATACGTGTATGCATTGAAGTGGTGGTTCCATTTAAGCTGTGAATTTCATTGTTGGAAATATGATACATGTGTTGTCCTTGATGGAAACTCACTTGTAAAAGAACAAGAATGATGGAACTGAGATTAATTTACAGGTCAAAGGTGACAGAATGATGAAAGAGAATAATGGTCAAAGGTTTGATACAGGAAGATTTTTAGTGCGTGTTGTCCTTGATATTTGATAATTGATAAAAGTATAAAAAGGATATGACAGAATGCATGGTAGTTGTGTTTACAGATGTGACAGAATGCATGGTAGTTCAGAAGTGATGTATGATGGAAAATCACATTATAACAGGTCAATTCAGAGGTAACAAAGTAATGGTACAAAATAATAGGATGATGGAACAAAGGACTACAGATCAGAATCAAGAAGTTGAAGAAAAAGGACGTTTTCAGGTTTGTTAAGTTGTATACATCGGTTCACTATACAAAAAGAGTGTATACACATGGGTTCACTGTACAAAAGAAGCGTATATGTATGCACGCACTTTCACAAGAGGAAAAGCCCGTATGGGTTGGAAAATCAAGGAAATTCAATATTAAAGAATACCAAGGGTCAATACCATGGTATTAGCCCACAATATTGAGCAAAATAATGGTTACTTGATCCCGTCCACGAATACCACAAGTTCTAAGTGTCGTTTTGGTCTGAGGTACTGAGAAACGCTAAAACTATATAAGGAGGAGAAGATCAAAGGGCTAAGTGAACAAGTAATGAATATCTTATGAAGTTTTAGATCAAAAGAAATTATGCATGTTATGGGTTTCTGATGCTTTTCTTGATCTGGACTATGTATGCACCTGAGTGTTTGATAATGGATGAGCTCTAGTGATGGATCAGGATCATAATGACTTATCATTATGAGATATGATAATAGTTTAGCTCTGAGTGCTAACAAATGTTTTGTGCTTTAAATGTTATGATATGGGTATATTTGAAGACTAGAATAGTTGCGAAGTTATAAATTTTTATCTGCAGATCTGTATGTTGGTTTGCCTTGGTGAAGGCGCGTATACACATTGGCTCGACACTTCCAAGTAGTGTATGAAAAATAAAAGCCTATTGTTCAGAGATGACTAATCTATTTGATCAGTGCTGTTGTTTTACTACTGTCTGTCAATGATGTCTTCTTAGATATGAAAGTAGAACTGAATGCATAAGGAGATTAAGTATGATTGATTGATTGATTAAGTGAGAAGGGTGATCTTTGTTGCTGTCGATTTAGATATCTATAATTTGACAGTAGATCTTCAGATTGTTACTCATTGGTACAATTGTGGTTCAGAGGTTGTATGATTCAGTATATTTAGAGGTATACGCAGGTTTGGCTGAAGGGAGTAGCATATACACGTAGGTTGGCTTTATTGAAGGAGTGTATACATTCTGACACATGACGTTTGATGTTATAGTTGGTTCTGGTTGTTGATGCAGTGTTCTGGGTTCAGATCTATGTACAGGCTACAATGATCTCTCTATTCCAGTTGATTAGTTGAATTTGATTAAGTTTGAATGAATGGTTGATTCAGTTGTGATTAATTGATTTTTTATGTCAGAGGTTTTAGTGAATGGTTGATTCAGTTGTGTCAGAGTTTCAGTGATTGTTTCAGTATGTCAGAGGTTTTAGTGATTGATTGATTCAGTTATGGTTGATTCAGAGATTGATGATTGAGTTTTAGTGATTGGTTGATGCAAATATATTTGATGGATGTAATGCAGTGGTGATTGATTTTGAGCTTCAATGTTACTGATGGGTCCATTGTGAAAATTTGATGAAATGTGGCCTACATATTGTGTTCTTATGTACCAGGAGTATCCAGTATGAAAACTTATGAAATGTGGTCCCTAGAGGATACTGAGGATTGGAGCCTTCAGTGAGGAAGTCGAAGTTTCTTGCCAGTAGTGGCTGGTGATTTGATTAGGGGGTTGGAGCTCCCTTCCAGTAGCAGCTGGAGAACGAGTGAAGGTTGGGGCCTTTTGTAGGTTGGCGCCTACGTACTAGTAAACATAGCAGCCAGCACAAGAACTAGGGGGTTGTAGCTACCTTCCAGTAGAAGCTGGAGAACGAGAGAAGGTTGTAGCCTTCTACAGGTGGGTGCCTGCATACTGGTATGAGTCTGTACCAGTACAATATTGTAAACAAATTATTCTATATATTAAAACAAGACAGAGACAACATCAACAGGTGGTTTTTCTCCTGCATTGGGTTTCCACATTAAATCATGGTGTTCATGTGTGTTTCTTATGTGTGATGGTTTATTCTATTATTACTACACATGGTTACTGTTTAATGGTTAATAAAATACTGATGCACTGATTAAAGATCAACATATGATGAATTAACTGAATCATAAGTTTATTGGATATACGTTGGTTGCCTTAAGAATAGCTGTGTGCACATGCGAGTTCCCTTAACTGAAGTAGCGTATTTAAATCTAATTATGGAAATGAAAAATTTATTGATTCACCCCGCCGCCCTCTCAGTATTATTCCCAACATTCATGTCTAACATGGTTAGGATAAATTTGGTGTGTTTCGATAGCAAATTTGCATGCATTCATTAGGGGAATTTTGAGGTCAAAAATGGGCCTCGAAATGGAAATGTACTAACACAATCAACTTTAAGAGAACCAATAGGGTTCAAGATGATGATGTCATCCCTAGGGGAGAATATTTTTTGAGAGAAAAGAATAGAACTCCTTTTTTTAATCATATATTTCTATTTATATCCTTGTAGGTTTGCTCAAGTTTCAAGTGTGTACACTCATTGGATGCAAAATTAGATTTCACATCCAACGAGTACTACATACTATTTATTAGATACACACCGAGAAAAATTCAAAATACATGAAACAACGTGTTTGAAATGCATTTTTTCATGTATTTTGAATTTCTCTTAGTGTGTATCTACTCAAAAGTATGAAGATTGGGTACTCATTGGTTGTGAAATCTATTGGGTACTCTTTGGTTGTGAAATCTAATTTGGAATCTAAAGATTGTACACTTAAAAATTGAGTAAACCTACAAGGAGTTAAGTTAAAAATACAATAAAAAATGTAGTTTTCATTTTTTTCGTTTAAAAATCTATGACTTTTATTTTATTATTTTTACTATTATTTTATTATTTTTTCTTAGGAGGCCCATTTTAGACCTCAAATTCCCTAACATATTTAGTGTGTTTTTATATAAAATCTTCCCACTACATAAGGATGGAAAATTATCTTGAAGTTTAAAAACATTGGCGAATCTTACTAGTCCCTAATATGCAAACTATAAAATGTTTATAGATTTATTTGTAAAAAAATTCAAATTTATAATGATTAATATATACTCTCTATAATTTTGGGTGATTTTTAAGGTTAAATAATTTTATATTGTAAAATTTGGGAGAATAATTTTTATTTAAAAAAGTAAATTGGCGAATCTGTTTTTTGGAAAAATCATGGAACATTAGCCCACCTATGAATATTAGCCCTAAAATTTTCCGTGCTTGCCATGTGATGTAATAGAGGAAAAATAATTGGATACTCCTTCACATGCCAATGAAATACTT
This sequence comes from Pinus taeda, assembly GCA_000404065.3. Lineage (NCBI taxonomy): Eukaryota > Viridiplantae > Streptophyta > Pinopsida > Pinales > Pinaceae > Pinus > Pinus taeda. Next base: position 96,185 of record APFE030810702.1, read on the forward strand.
TATGTGTTGCGATTATACTTGTTATTTGAGGCTTCATCATACTCTTTGTCCTTGACAACTTATTGAGTAGGTAGCATATCTAGAAATAAATTGAAAATCTGCTAGCGAAAAGGGCATGTAGTGAGGCTTGATTTTTGGCATGCTAATTCCAACTATGATGTAGTCTTTATTTTCTAGATAAAATAATTCTCACCATTTAATCATATGATAAAATCATTGCAAACTATTGAATAAGAAATATCCTTGAACATATATCTTTTTTTGAAAATTTGATTGTGAATTACTTGGCAACGTTTCTATGCAAACCATATATTCTTAGTTCTTGGTGTTTTTAACTTCTTTTCTTGGATTACCAACTTCAATGTTATACAAGCCTTGTTGATAGTTAATGTTGAAAATGGTTTTTTTTCTCTCATGCAAAACACCTTAAGAAGTTGATAATGCCTTGAGATAATGTTGTTTTGTTATGATTCATGTTGAAAAACTTATCAAGCTCTAAATTATATTTTAGCATGATAAAGAGTGATGAAATTAGAGATTATATCATAGCTAGTTTTGGTATGCACTTTATTGTGGTTGTAAGTGGAGCATATGAAAATCAGTGTTTATTATTTATTGATGTTAAAATAATATGACATGATAATTATTACATGTTTGGATGTTTAGAACTATGAATCTCCATAGCAAATAATTGTGGGAATACAAATTTCCACTAGCATAGATCTATTTTAACCTTAGAGAACTAATGGATGTAGGATAACAAAACATATTTTATATAAAAGGAGATGGAATCTAGAATCTATTTAAAGAGTAGTTCTCTCCTTCTTCTATGTGGTTGGATTGGGGAGAAATCCCTTGGAGCTTAGTTTAACATCTATTGGATTCTTTAGGAGGATCAATAAATTGCTTTGTTGATGAGGTGTCTTCAATTTCTTAATTCTCTTTCTTATTGTTTGAATTATCTTGACATAGGTCTACAAAGTAAGAATTCGGTAGGCTCTCTCTATATTCTATATTGTAATCCTTGGAAATTTGTTTATGTTGCATCATTTCTCAGTACTTGGTTAAATACACATACATTTAATTCCAGAAAATTATAATCTTCGTAAGTGTTTGATGTTGTTATTTTTGGTAATGTCCTTAGCCATATTTCTACAATGTGGGACAACAAGATGAAATTCAATGTAACTTGAATGTTTCAACCATATTATCTTCTTTTCATCATTAGGATAGTCACCCATAGGAGCCTTAATTTGTCATCCTTATGCAGTGGAAATATGATAGCTTCTTATATTTCCATCCACTTTAATTTCACAAATGATAAAAAAAAAATTTCCCATACCTTCTCTTCAATTCATCTTGTACTTTCTTGCATACTTTCTAGCAACTATATCATATGGATCCTCCCTTGAGCTAGAGGAAAGCCAACCTAGAGTGTGGAAGAGGGATGGTGATGTGACAATGAACTCTCTTTTAGTTACATCAAAGCCTTGGTTGAGCTTAAGAACTTTATCTCAGGAAGTGATGGTTTGTGTGATAATTGTGCCATTTGAAAAAAAAAAATCAAGGCTATATGAATCAAGAGGGTTTGCTCCTCTTAGTTATTTAGATTTGTTCACATTCAAAATATAGGTTGTTTGTGTACTTAATTGAATAATCATTGAGTTTTCTATACTAATACAAATATAATAAATCTAATTCACGTGTTAGAAGTTTATAGCTAGCTTACATTATTACTTTTGATTGATATGGAATTTTAGAATAATAAATAACGACAAACTCACAATGTCAGAGAATTTTAAATTCTTATATTAGCTAGAACAATCCGGTGCATTCACATGAGAAATATCTAGTGGTTATCATCTGAAACAATCTAGAGATTGTATAGTTACCACATTTGGGTGGAAAATTTGAGATTATGTTGGAACAATGAAGTAAGAAAAGATTGAATCTCATGGTGTATGAAACTATTGGCGATTCCTACATCTATAGATACATGAGTTTCCTTAAGAAACTCATATATTGGGATGAAGTTGTAGGTCAAATTTAGAAACAATACCATGGCATTAGATATATGAAGGATTGATTTAAGGCCATATAAACTACATTTATGTATATTTGAACATGGTCCTAGTTGTGTGAACAAATTTACAAGGATTGGACACAGGACCACTACTAGATCCAAAAGACTAAATATTTTAAGTTGTGAAATTAATGAATTATGATCAACTTCAATTTTCAAATTTTCCTATGTAATTTTTTCGGTTTAATATTTTTATTTTTAATATATATTATTGCCACTCCCAACTTCTTGTTTCCTAAAAATTTGGGAAAAGCTTCTAACTATTTTGGATATTTGTACCCACATTTTGGTAACTCATGGAACAAGTGTTTTGTGATTTTAACTGTTTGTATCAATAATGAATATCATATGTATGCCTTGTTCTTGATGTCACTAGATAGTTTTATGTCAATTTCAATGAATTTTCATTGGGGGCTTCACATGGTATTCCACTAGTAAATTTTAGAGGGATGGTAGTGTTCCCTTAATAATGAACTTTTAGAAACATGGAAGTCCTATGCCATGGTAAATAGTTGTTGCAATATTACCTTCTTACAAGTATTATTTTAGGTTTTTTAAAATTTTATTTAATAAATATCATCATTATTTCTTAAATATAATATTAAGAGAATTTTTATGGACTGGGATCTTCTTATCATGGTGAGTCTAATTCGTCATAGATCTTATGTCACTTGGTAGGACTGGAACTTTGCTGAGGATATATTAGCTACCCGCTTTCACCAACATTGCTAGTCATTGTTGACAATATTAAGAGCTTTTAAATAAGAGTGAAATATATTTTTTTTTCATCTACTTTAAGTATATAGCATGTTATTCTTACAATTTATATCCATATCTTTCTATTTGTAGAATATTCTCTAGCTTAACTAAGAAATTTTATCTAGATTAGAGGCATCACAACATATTTTCTGAGCATTGTCCTCCTCCATTCTAGTATCAAGCTATATAATGTTTCACCTCTAGTAGCCAAGGAAAGATCAATTGTTTTTCTTAAAATATTTATTGTGAAGGGCGCCTATCCCATATGTCCAAGCATTTTTTCCATTATACTAGGGCTAAAGTTGCATCTCCAGAACACATTGTAGCTATTTTATTTACATATTTTTTCTTTCTAAAAAATAGATCAATTATTATTTGTATCTTTCCATTTGTTGTTTTGAGTATGGTCCATGCTTGAATCTATAATACTCGTATCCATTGAAGTGATGGTGCAATTTGAAATGTTAATTTCACGTCTAACATGGTTCGGATAAATTTGGTGTGTTTTCTTAGTAAATTCGCATGCATTATATTTTAGTGTGCTTTATTTACAATCTTTTCCACTCTTACCATGTGATATGATAAAGGAGAAATAATTGAATACTCCTTGAGATTTCAAGGCAAGACTTTATGTGTTGTGATTCTACTAGTTAGTCGAGGCCTCATCATACTCTTTTTCCTTGATAATATATCACTTCATTTGAGTACATATCATATCTAAAAGGACATTGCAAATCTGTTAGTGAAAGGGGCGTGCAGTGAGGCTTGATTGTTGGCATGGTCAACCCAACTATATTGCAGTCTCTATTTTCTAGAAAAAAGAATGCTTGTAATTAAATCATGTGATATATTCCTTGAAAACTACTACAAATTAAATACCCTTAGTATTTTTTGAAAAAGTGGTTGTGAACTACTTGGCAACATTTGTCTGCAAACCATTTATTCTTAGTTTTTTGGGGTTTTAACTTTTTTCCTACATTACCGGTTTCAAAGTTAAATAAGTCTTGTTGATAGTGATGACGATAAGACTTTGTTATCTCATGTCAAACACCATAAGAAGTTGATAATGCCTTTAGATAATGTTGTTCTCTTACCGTTCATGTTGAACAACTTAACAAGCTCGAAATTCTCTTTTAGCATGATGAAGAGTGTTGAAATCAACAATTATGTTGTAGGTAGTATTAATATGTACTTTATTGTGGTTGTAAGTGGGTCCTATAAAAATTAGTGTTGATTGTTATTGATGTTAAAATAATGTGACATAGTACTTATTACATGTTATGATGTTTACCACTATGAATGGGAATTGCAAATAATCATGGGAATATGAATTTCGACTAGCATAGATCTATGTTACCCTTAGATAATTAATGGATATAGGAAAACAAATCATATTTTGTTGTAAAAGGAGATGGAAGCTAGACCCTATTTAAAGAGTAGCTCTCTCATTCATTTTCGTAGTTGGATTACATGAGAAACTCCTTGAATCTTAGTTTAACATTGATTGGATGATTTAGGAGGATCAATAAAATTGCTTTGCTTATGTGGTGTCTTATAGATCTTAATGTTCTCTTTCTTATTGCTAGAATTATCTTGACATATGTTTACAAAGTAAGACTTTGGTAGCCTCTCTCTAAATTATATAATGTAATCATTGGAAAGTTGTCTATGTTGCATTATTTCTTAGTACTTGGTTAATTACACATACATTTCATTCTAGAAAATTATAATCTTAAGTGTTTGATGTTGTTTGTTCTAGTAATGTCCCTTTCCATATTTCTACAATTTGGGGTAGAAAGAAAAAATTTAATGTAGCTTGAGTGTTTCAGTGATATTATCTTCTTTTCATCTTTAGGATAGTCACCCATATGAGCCTTGATTTGACCTCCTTGCACAATGGAAAGACACTAGTCTCTTGTCTTTCCATCCACTTTATTTTCATCACTGACAAAACTTGTTTTTCTAATACTATATCTTCACTTCATCTTGGACTAGGGAAGCCTCTCTTGAGCTAGATTAAAGCCAACATAGAGTGTAGAAGAGGGATGGTGATGTGGAAATGGCCTCCCTTTTAGTTACATCAAAGCCTTGCTTGAGCTTCAATATGTTATCTCAAGAAGTGAGTGTTTGTGTGATAATAGTGCCATTTCAAAAACAATTCAAGTCTATATGAATTAAGAGGGTTCACCCCTCTTAGCTATTTAGATTTGTTCACATTAAAAATATAAGTTGTTTATACACTTAAATGAATAAACATGGATTTTTCTACATGTGACCACTACTAGAGGCTTAAAAGGCTAAATATTTTATATTGTGAAATTAATCAATTATGTTCACTTTAGTTTTTAAAAATTCTTGTGTAATTTTTATATTTCTAATGTGTATTATTGTCACTCCCAACCTGTTGTTTCTTGCAAATTTAGGCAAAGCTTCGAACTATTTTGGATACTTGTACCCACATTTTGGGAACTCATGCCACATGTGTTTTGTGATTTTAATTATTTGTATTAGTAATGAATAGCATATATATTCCTTGTTCTTGATGCCATTAGATAGTTTTATCTCAATATCAATAATTATTTAGTTGGAGCTTCACATGGTATTCCACTAGTAACTTTTAGAGGCATGGTAGTGCTCCCATAATAATGAATTTTTAGAATTGTGGAAGTCTTATGCCATGATAAATAGTTGTTGCAATATTTCCTTCCTATAAGTATTATTTTAAGATCTTTTTAATTTTTTTAATCAATACCACTATTCTTTCCTAAATATAATATCAAAAGCATTTTTATGGAATGGGTTATTCTTGTCATAGTGAGGCTAATTTTTCCTATATGTTGTGTTCCTCGGCAGGACTTGAACCTTCCTAGGGCTATATTAGCTACCCACTTTCACCAACTTGGCTAGAAATTGTTAACAATATTAAGCGCTTTTAAGTAAGAGTGGAAATATATTGTTTTGATCTAATTTAAGTATATAAAATACAATTCTTACATTTTTATCTCCACCTTTTTCTAATTGTAGAATCTTCTTTAGTCTAAATGAGAAAGTTTATTTAAAGAAGGGAAATCACAACATATTTTTCGAGATTTTTCTTCCATTCACTAGTCGATGATACATGAATATTTTATCAAATAATTCATTCTAGTACCAATCTACACAATTAGTTTCCTCTTGCAAGAAAGGCAATAGTAATTTTGTTTCTTAAAATATTTATTGTGAAGGATGCATATCCCACATGTCTAAGAATTGTTTCCATTGTACCAGGGTTAAATTTTCTTCTCTAAAACACATATTGTGGCTATTTTATCTACAAATATTTGTTCTAAAAAACAAATCAATTATTAGTTGCATCTTCCATTTTCTTTTTTGAGTTTGGTCTATGCTTGAGGCTATAATACTTGTATGTATTGAAGTGGTGGTGCCATTTAAGCTATGAATTTAATATTTGACATGGATGGGATAAATGTATTGTGTATGGTTAGTAAATTTTCATTCATTATGTTTTAGTGTGCCTTATATACAATCTTTGCCACTCTTTCCATGTGATCTGATAGAGGAGAAATAATTCAATCCTCCCTAACATGTCAAGGAAAGACTTTATGTGTTGAGTGTTGGAAATAATACTGAGAGGGGGGGGGGGGGG
>APFE030810705.1:3754-18163 GCA_000404065.3 Pinus taeda
TTTGAACTCTGTTATAAACTTGGTCTCTAGTTTGCTGTAAACATATAATTTGATTCACCCTCCTTTGCATATCATTTGGCTCAGCTTGAATTTCTTGAAGTAGTTTCATAACATGGATCCCTAGTGATGAAGGAAATTTGGCTTCTAATCCATAGACTAACTCATATGGGCTGACCCCAATTGGTCTCTTGGTTGTTAGTCTATCTGCCCATAAGGCATTCACAAGTTTCTTATGCCAATTCTTTTTGTTTTCTTCCAATACCTTCTTTATCATGTTTACAAGGCTTTTATTTGATGATTCAGCAAGGCCATTTCCTTGGGGATAGTATGCAGTGGAATGGCCCAAAGTAATGTGGAATTTGTGGCAGAAGCTTACCATCTTCTTAGATCTAAAAGCAGCAGCATTGTCTGTTATTATCTTATTAGGACATCCAAATCTAGCAAGGATATTGGCCTCAAGAAACTGAATGATAGTGGAGTCATTTGCTTGTCTACATGGGATTGCCTCAATCCATTTAGTGAAGTAGTTTGTAGCTGTTAGAATCCATCTATTTTGGCCTGAAGACGAGGGATTAATTTCTCCAATGAAATCCAAGCCCCATTGCTGAAACGGTCTCTCTGTTGCAATAGGCCTTAAAGGAAGTGGCAGTAACTTTCTCTTTCCCTCAAACACTTGACATTTATGAGTGGTTAGATGGGCCTTATGTTTTTCCTATTTGAGAGACCCATCAATATGTTGCGTCAAGAACCTAATCACCCACATTAGCTAGAATTTTTGTGACCGAGAGAAGGTGTTGCTAGTTGGTAATATCCCTCTCAACCTGAGGGAGTTGTGCTTGGATTGAAGGACATCAACTATAACTATAACTATCCTATGTTAGCGTCTTGCTGAAAACTAACATAGGATAGATCCATCTAACTCCATATCTACCAAGAGTCGAGATGAATCAAATCTCTTTTGAATCTAAAAAAGACTCCAGACAAGGGTCACGAGGAATGAAATCTCTTTTCACTCTAAAAAAGCTTCGTTCATATTATGCCCAATACATGATCATGTCTGTTCATATTATCATGTTTGTTCATATTATTGTAAAGTACATTTAAAATTAATAAATGGTACTAGACATAAAATATAGATATAAAAGCTAGATGATTATGTACTAGGCTAATTAATGAAAAATAAAGAATAATATTTAATATGCTGGCTCAATTAGAATTTTTAACAAAAAAAATAAAATATATTGAATAAGGCGTGGACAGAATTTAGGAAAACAAAGAAAGCATAAAGTTCCTTTAGGAGCATTCGTGCTGGAATTTTAATTAAGGTGTGCTTGATCATCACTTCTTAAACTATATAATTCGTAACTGTAACACCCTAGGCCCCTTGAAAGACTTACTATGGTTATTAAACTGATTTTATGATTTACTGTATTTATTTTTTTACATCAGGATATTGATTGAGGCTAGAAATCCAGATAACAATGATTACCATATTTTTGTTAATATAATATAACTGTCTGTCTTAATTAAAACAAATAGTTAATAAAGAAACAGTTAGACCTCTGCCCCAAAAGAGGGGAAAGAGGGGAAAAAGGGAGAAAACCAGTGGGAAGTGATTTAAAGATCAGTCATATGAGTACAACAGTTGAGTTTGGACCATGGAGTCCTAAGGCCCAAGGCACTAACTGCAACTGGATAAAATCCAGAAGTAAAACAAAGAAAGTGCTTGGGAGGAGCCGTGACGTAATCGCCAAGTTCGAGGCTGGGAGGAGAGACTTTCTAGAAAGTTGGGTGAACCCATTTATATATCTGGAACATATAAGTATTCTAGTATGTATTTATAAGATGGTAGTAATTAGTGGTAGATTATCTAAGAGTATGATTAAATATTTAGATTCAGTGATAGATATGCATTAGCAAGTTAGTCTTCCAGATTGATAAAGATACATTGGCAAACTAGTCATATTAAAAGATTTTAAGATGCATTAGTGAACAGTCATATCTCTTGACCTAGATGCATTAATATAATTTACAATAATGTTCAGTAGCATTATTGAAATAACACAGATAATCATGTGCAGAAGAAATTATGAATTTAGTGTTTAGAAATGTCTACTTACAGTAAGTATGAAATATCTCGTACTCTACCTTCCCTATCGAGAGTTTTACATGCGATTAAACAATATAATAGACAAATCCTTAATGAAAGTTCATAGCTATTAAACCCAGAACAAGAAAAAGATGCGCATATTCCTTCTCATATTAACTAAAGGACTATCTTCATACTAACCTATCTATCTTTTCTGTGAACTTAATAAGAGCAAAAGAAGCAGGCATATACGAATAAGACTAAACCCTCTTTTACAATTGACAGAAGTATATTAAAAGTTGAGATTACTGCGAAATTAAATACCAAATCATAAGGAAGCAGGGAAAAACAATTTGTCAACAATGAAACCCTCCCGAGGAAGTATGACAACAAAAATCGCTGAAACAGAGAAGTTTCACGTCAAAAACATAATCTATCTGCAAGCTATGAAGAACATACTTGTTTGCCTAACAGATACATTCCAAAACAGATCAGTTATATATATATATATAATATATTATATTATATATATATATATATATATATATATATATATATATATATATATATATATATATCAACACCCAAGAGTTCATAACTTAATAAATATCAGAATCCTATCCAACAGATAAATTAAGAGCCAAGAGACCTTTTCCAGTCTCTCCCAAACAATTACAAAATGTAAGGGATTAAATACGCCAAGAACCGGCATTACAGCCTACGGATTCCTATTAATTTTTTCTACAAAATACATCAGTTGCGATATAAATAACACTAGATTGCATACAATCGCACATGAGTGAGTTCCCTATACTGCATCAATTCAACCATTAAAGGCCATGAGAGTGAGCTCCAACCTGTACCAATTGTAGAGTTATGAGTAGACCTCATCATCAAGCCCATCATAATTAACCTCATGCCCTTTTCTATTTAAAGTGCAACATACCTACAAAACCACAGGCAAATTTTATTACAGGGACGATGGATTCGAATTATGCCAACATCAATCATGAAGCATAAGAACAAACCCTTACCTGAGTTTTGCAAGTCGTATCTAGGGGTCTTCTAGCTGCATGAAATAGCCACTCTAGGGTTAGAAATGCTTAGGGTAGGAGGAAACCTGTAATGACTGAATAGACTGACAGCTTAAAAGAGAAATTACCTGGTTCATGACGGGGAAGATAACTGCCAATCCTCCTAGAGCCTAAAGAGTGAAGTGCCCAACTTGACCAACAATGAAATGCATTAACCCTAAGCATTGAAACAACCCTCGATTCAAACATAGGACGATTCAAGTCAGAAACTGATTCCACAGATAACAAGGGTTCATAACTACCTCCCCGCGACATTCGAATAAACAAACCCACAAGGTTTGGAGGCCGAGCTAAGAAACCCGCAGAGTAACCAGGACCAGACAAGTAGCAGAGCAGCAAAACCCTCCACCACGAAACATAAATGAGTAGTATACCAGTGAGAAATAGAGAGTTAGGTAGATGGATAAACCCAGAGCCATTATCACTGTCGGATTGACCGATTGACGAACCAGACATATAACACATGTCGCAGCGAGAGCAAGAGGAGGGACAGTTGCCAGTCGTATTAATATTAGAGCTCAAGTGATATGAAGTTGTGTACATGCGGCCATAAATTCCAGGGTGGGTTGTAGTCCCGTTACCTCGTGAAGGATCACACAGACCCTTGCGGTTTGGTAAAAACCACTGTGGTATTAGTACCAAAATACCATTAATCAGATTTGCCTCGAACTTGTACCCACTTACGTGGCAAATAAATAAGAGATTCACAATTATGAGCAAAGATTTGATTTGGGGTTTAGGATTAATGGGTATATATATATATGTTATTTTTACTGTATTATGTTGTTGTGGATTGTGGGTTACAGTAACCTATAGTATTGAAATGAAATTATTTGTCAGTAAATTGTTCCTCACTTCACATTATAACAACAAACTCATCCAACTATGAAACTTACCAACAACTCATTCCCTATGTTGTTTGCAAAATTTACATAAATTGATATTAAAAACATGTTTGTATAAAGTAAATTTTATTAAAGTAAAAAATAATTCATATTTCAAATATATAAACTAGCTTAGATCCATCTTACCTTCGAATCAGATCAAATTTTTTTGCATCTCAAGATATTTGAATCTCCAGAGATTTGATCCCTCTCTACGCTTGGAGTTATTTTTATTTTTATTTCAAATTTACCTTAACTACCCAAAGCAATTGATTTATTGGAACATAGGATTGCTTTTATTTTATTTTACTTGGACATAGTCAAAATGTTTACAAAACAAGACATTACAACACCTTTTGCATATTGGGTTGGAGAGCGCCTCCCAATTAAGTAAATTGATATGATAGTTATTATTTTTTTGTGAGTTAAATTTTCTTGAAGTAAAAAATAATAAGTATTTCTGAAATCGTGTAAATTAATACGATAGTTAAAATGCTTTTGTGTGAGATAAAATTTATCCAAGTAAAAATTAATAAATATTTCATATATAAATTAGGTAAATTTATATCAAACTTAAAATATATTTTTTGGACTAAATTTGAGATTAGAGAAACAAACCTCTCGAAGTGCAAATCTCCTTTTAAATAAAAAATTGAAAAAAAGTCTGCATTCTTTTTGAATGCTATAGATTAGAAATAAATGTATACTGGTTTAAAAAAATAGATTTATTTTAAAAATATTTTATGGTTTAAATATAAAATTAAACTCCAACGACCCAACCAGATTTAAAAAAAAAATATAAAATAAAAATAAAATAAAAATAAAATTATTTTAAAAACAAAAAGATAATTTTAACGCACCCCAAACAAAAAAAATATTATTCCCTTTAAGATCATTGTTGAGGTCACCTTTTCAAAGTCACGTACCTTTATGAAGACATTCATCCTTAAATCTTAAATCTACACGAGGCGAGCATATTTATAGCTAATACCGCTCGCAGAAAAGAGAACTAAAAAATAAAAAATAAATATTTAATTTTTAAAAATAAACATAATAGTGTGGAACTAATTAAATTAGTTTGTTCATATTATTGTAAAGTAGATTTAACATTAATAAATGGTATATAGATATAAATAGGATATAAAATATAAAAGTTTTAAAATAAAAAAATACTCTTCCTGTCCAGATTTAAGCTTAAATAAATTTTTGAAAACCATAAATTTTCAATTTATATATATATATATATATTATATATATATAATTAATTTAGAAATTAATCGTAAATTTTTAAACTTAATAAATTTTTGAAAACTATAAATTTCAATTTTATTTTTTTTTCAGGAGAAAAAAAGCATAATATATTATATTGAGAAAATATATAACAGATGATGTGATGCACATATCGTTGGGCATGAGACTGTTGTGAGTCATATTGGCATATTGACATATGAATATCTAGATATACAAAAATAGACATTCAGATGAGAGAGTTTTAATGAGGAAAAAGGATAATGATATTCAGATGAGCATATGGCAAAAATGTGGAGCTATCAAATGGATCCGTATGTCATGTGCCATAGGGACATGATGCTGTCTATAATGAAAACTGTTGGCACATGTAAGTCTCTGAATATAATGTCATTCCGCCATTTCCATACCGTCCATAGATATAGCAGGATGAGGAAACACCTGTTTCCATTCTGTCTGCTCCACCATATAATAGCTGCATTAATAGAATCAAAGTCAGTCAGTATAAAATCAAAATTGTTTGCCAAGACATACCAGATCTGGAGGGTAGCTGAACATTTGATGAACATATGTAGATTAGTCTCTTCTTCATTGCCGCATAGTGAGCATCTGCTGGGGCCATGCCATGTGCATTTCCTGAGATTTTCCCATGTAAGATTTTTGTTGTAGAAGACCAGCCATGCAAAGTGTATATATTTGGGTGGACATGATGCCTTCCAGTATATATATGGGAAGGATGGAAGAGAATATGGATATCTGTCCATGCTCAGATGAGTATAAATGTCTCGGACAGACACAGGTCGCTTGAAGCCGCAGACAATCCATTTTAGCTGATCAGATGTGCCATGTCTGTGGATGCCGCCGACAGTTAGAGAGTCTGTGATAGATTTCCATATACCCGCCAGAATATCCTGTAGTTTGAGATCACTGCTATCCATCCAAACCGGTGTGGATCCATGCCAATCTTTAATCAATTTTTCCCATGTAAAAATGCCTTGGTGCTGAAACTGAATGATGAGTTCTCTTGGAATAATAAGGTCTGTGTGTCCACATACAAATGGATCTATGCCGATGAGAATATTAGCACCAGAATGTAGTTGCCATCTCAAGCGAGACAGGAACAGAGTCTCGATTTTCTTCATGCTGCGCCAGATGGGTGATCCCATCCCAATACTTATGGTCCCCTTCCTGTACCAGACAATGACGCTTTTCCCCTTCATGTATCTTTGACGAATGATGTTGCTCCATGGCTAGGAGCCATATATACCTCTCCATAAAGTGCGACAGATCAGCGCACATCCAAATAGTCTTAAGTCCTTGATGCCCCATCCACCCTGCTGTTTTGGGATGGAAATGTCCTTCATATTTGCAAGATGAATCTTGTGATGAGTGGATGAACCGCCCCATATATAACATGCTGTGATTTGATTGAGACGGCGGATGATACGTGATGGAATATAGAACAAATGCGCCCAATAGACCGATAGATGCGTCAATACCGCTACTGTGAGAGTAGCTCTGCTAGCCAGTGATAGAGTGCGGAATTCCCAAGATGAAATTTTGTTGTAATAACGCTGTACAAGCCATTCCCAATCGGATGCAATATAGAGAGGTTTTAGCTGAAATCCAAGATATGTGATGCCGTTCCGGATAGATTGTGTCTGTACACCAAACATATCAGCAATGCTTGTGATCAGGTCTGTACTATCGCCATTGTAGTATAATATTGATTTGTGTCTGTTGATGATGAGGCCAGTGGCCTTCTGAAAATTGGAAATGATGTCGAAAAGGCATTGCCATGAGAGGTGCTGTAACATAGCACATAGAAGAATATCATCAACAAATAAGTTGTGTGATAATGAAATATGTCTGCTGATGCGGACAGGAGAACATATATGTTCATCCACGACTTTGTTGATATGCAAACTGAGTGTGTTCATAGCAAGAATGAAGATGATAGGGGCAAGCGGGCATCCCTGACGGAGGCCCCGTTCAACAGTGAAATAATTAATCGTAAATTTTTTTATAAGTTATATAGTTATTTAGAAATTATATTTAAAATTAATAATAGTTTAATAGATTTAGATTTAACTTATTTATAATATTAATAAATATTACGCTTCAATTTTTACTAAGATAAAAATAATATTTAATAGATTTATTGAGCAATTAAAATTATAATATTAATAAATATCAGGCTTAAACTTTTACTAAAAATTAAAGATTTTTCCATTCATTTAATAGTTATAATTATAAAAGAGCATGTGAAGATTGTAATCATAACTCTAAGAAAACATACTACAATTGTTGAATAAATAATAGTTAACCATGGTCACACAAATAAGAACCACATAACCATGACAAAACATATAAGATAAATGTTGTGTTACTGTCCAAAGATCAATGATCCATTTTGTTATCATCATAACTATGGGCTAAACATAATCAAAGATAGTTGTGACTAACATTATTGATGATCATTTTCTTAATAATTTATTTGATGTTAATTGTCTATTGACAATATTTATTTATTTATTTTGTGAATTTTGGTTTTTGTGATCCATAATTTGTATATTAAATTTTTTTTGGTAAAAATCATATTAGAGTTATTGTGTCTACACATTTCAAACTACCCAATGTAGTTCATCCTTAAGATTAAAATGCAGAATATGATCTTGGCAAAAGAATAAATAATGAAATATGTAAGAAGAAATAATTTTACTATCATGAATAAGATTATACATAGACTAATTCAACTAACGTGTCTATATATATATATAATGATTCAAAATAATCTAAAATATAAAAAATAAAAATAATATAAAAAATATAGAAGTACCCTTATTAACTCTTCCTTATATATATATATATATATATATATATATAGATAGATAGATATAGATATAGATATAGATATATATATAATTAGTTATAAATATTAAAATAATAATAACACATTATTATAAACAATATTTTATTAAATTTAATGATAATTCCATTAATTCTTTTTAGATTATTTATTAGTTATTAATTTTTTATATTGATTATTTTATAAGCTATTTAATGAATTAAGTCTTTCGGTAGAAATCACATAAGAGAAATTTTTGGTGCCTTTCAAATCAGTGTGGTTCACCATCAGGACCAGTCTTTCATCATTAGGACCAGTCTTTTGATAGAAATCACCTAAGAGAGAGAAATTTTAGGTCGAACTAGTGTGGTTCATCATTAGGACGAGTCTTGTTGTAGAAATCATATAAGAGTAAGAGAAACTTTTCGAACCAACAAGTGTGGTTAATCAGGACCAGATGAAGAGGTAGACCATGGCAAAGGCTTAAATAGAGAGCAATGTAAAGGCCATAGGATATATTTGAACAATAATATTTAAATTATGATATTAATTTATTAATATATTAAAAACAAATATTATTAAGTCACGACTATATTAAACCATTAGTTTTTGGAAAAATAATTTTAAATTATGATATCAATTTATTAATTTATTTAAAACAAATATTAATAAGTAATTACTATATTAAACGACTAGTTTTGAAAAATATATCTAAATTATTTATTAACATCAAATATTATGAAAAAAAATTATATTATTGAGAAATAATCGCAAAAAAAAGTCAAACTACAAACAAGGAGGGGAGAAGAAAAAAATAAAGAAAGAAGGAAAGAAATTATTTTAACGTCCACGAGGCTAAATATAGCATATGGGACAGATTGCTTCTTCATCTGCTTGATGTATTCGACCCTTTTTCTACCAAGCTTCAAAATAAATGCTCCCAGCTTCTCGACAAAGCCCTCCCTAAATAGATTATCCCAATAGCTAGCTGTCAGCATATCTACATAATTTTCCCTATTGTCTTTGAAGGCCTCACATTCTAAAATGAAATGTTTCTCTGTTTCCACTTTTCTGGAAGAACAAAAAATGAATACTCTTTCCTCCCACACTTCTTTTGGCCTTTTCCAGCGCCTTCACAATGGAGTTGATGAGAATTAGTCTTTAATTGAGCAATAAGAATTTTGGCTCTCTAAGAGATATTGGCATCTATGTATGCTTTTTGTTGATGACTATGAGTGGGATTAAACACTTCAATATAATACTTTTTCTTTCTTCCTAGCTCCTTATCCCAAGTACGCTTGTGGAACTTTCCCATAACAAAAGCTTTTATCTCTTTGTTGTTTATGGGACACACGTTTAATCAAATACCCCATTTACTAAACCATTTTTTATTTTGCTGCATCCAAGTATTTTTTCTCTTGCACAATCTGTCATTAAAGACAACCTTAGGCCATCTACCCTCTTCCATTTGGTCAATTTTTTTTTAATACCTTATGACTTGCAACATAGCAATCGTTTCACTTAACAATATAGCATAAGGAACTGCACTTTTAATCTTGAATTTATTTGTAATCAAACGCTTCTGAATTTTCTCAATTTGTCTTCATTACATGTTGGATGTACTACTGGCCCATAGTTCACAACCATAGAGAATTACCGGAATCACTAGAAGCCCAAAAAGAGTTTGAGTGGTTTTCCAGTCCCATAACTCTGCCTCTCTACACCTATTTTGAAAAGCATAAAATGCATTCCAACCCCCCCAAAGTTCTTTTCTTTCTACAACCATTCTAGCTTAGATTTTTGTTGAAGTCAATTCCGAGATATTTGTAATCCACAACTTCTTCCAGAATGTTGCCTTCAAAGTAGAACTTATGTTGGTTATGTTTTATTTTCTTAGAGAAAACCGCTACTTTCGTTTTGATAATGTTGACTTGCATCCCCATGCTTCTACAAAAATGCTCAAGGGATAGTAAGTGCTCTTGCAAACCAAGAGATGATTTAGCAAGCATAATAAGGTCATCTACATACAAAAGAAGCCTTATGACAAACTTGTCCAAATAGATACCATCACCCCCTTGTGAATTTAACCACTCCTCAAGCTTGTCGATATATAAACAAAAAATGGTAGGAGATAGTAAGCAACCCTGGTTGACCCCGATATCGCTTCTGAAACTTTCAGAAATTCCTGTTGAAGTTCTAATTTTGACTTTCACCTCTTCATACAGCCTATGCACAGTTGCTCTCAAATGTTTAGGAACCCCAAGTTCCTCCATTCTATGCCAAAGATTATCCTTAGGAACTGAGTCACATGCTTTTTTGAAATCAACAAAGCAACAAAATGCTTCTTCCTTTTTTTTCCAAACTTTTTCAATGATGTGCCTTAAAGTTATATAATGATCAACTATGGAATGTTTAGGTCTAAAACCTGCTTTCCCTTTAGCACGATTATTTATTTCTTTTGCCACTTGCTTATTTTGTTTTCTAGCATGCTTCCAAATAGCTTTGCAAACAAAGGGTTTATCATGATGGTCCTATAATTGGAGGGGTTATTGATGTCACCGCTCTTGAAAAGAGGTATTTCCATACTAGGTGTTCAATATGTGGGGACCCGCTATTGTATGATGTTGTTGAAATTTGTTGTAATGTGAGGTGCAAGAATTTTTGAGCCCCACTTTAGATATTCTGCTTGGAGTTCAACTAAGTCTTTTGCTTTTCCAACACCCAACTTCTTGATACCCATCTCTACCTTTTGCACTGTGAAGAGTTCAATATCTATGTTGACTAAGGGGGGAGCGTCACCCTTGGGATCCTTCTCATAGAGTTGTCTTGCATGGTCAAACCATTTAGATGTTGTAATACTATTTCCAATTTGTATCTTTTTCGGTTGAAGCTCCTTCGAAAATAATTTGGGATTATTTTTCCCAAGGAAGATTAGTTCTTCCCTCCTTGAAACCATGAAATCGGTATTTTTCTTGCTTGATAACTTCTTGTAAGCTTTGAGCTTTATGTTATCCTTGTTTGACTCTTTCCACATTCTCCTTGCCTTTTTGCATTCCTTGTCAAACTAAGCATTGACCAGAAAGCAATTTGTTTCAGACTTCTTAATTTGTGCTCTTTTGCACTTTGCAAGTGTGCATTGAATTAAATGTGTTAATTCATGACTATGAAGGTTGTGAATTATGATTTTCTCCTTCTCGAAGAGCCTCTCTAGCGTCATTTTGAACATATTCTAATTTTCTTGGGTCAAAAGAATTATGCCCTATGGGAGGTTTTGCTGGACATGAGGAATTTTTTACTTTAATAGTTTCCTTCCAGTTCAAGAGAAACATAAATAAATTGGCTTGTGATCTGATTTTAAGTCCCACAGCTAATCCCCAATCAAGACTTCCACCATTTTCTCACACAAACCATGCCAGCAAATTACATAATCTACCACACTTGCTCCATTGTAAGTATTGCAAGTGAAATTACCAGACTATGCCCATGTAATCAAGCCAATGCAAATGACTAAATCAAAGGCCCCACATAGAGAAAGCAATTGTTCACCAAAGAGATTGTAGCCCTTGTCCTCTGAGATTCTTTCCCACTGATGATTACTCTCTTCTGTAAGCCAAATAGGGTCGCAATCATCTTTACAACAAAAAATGTTAGCTTGCTCATTTGCAGTCATAGCATTGAAATCACCCACTATAAGGACTTCACCTAGCTGCGAATAAGTTGCAATATCCGCTTCTAAGGCTGCAAATAGATCTTTGTGGTCAAGCCCTCTATCTTTGTAGATTTTTTAAACTTGCGGCCCAAAATAGCATGTTGCAATTCTGATGTGGTTTCCATTTTCTAATATTTTAAACCAAATGAATTGCTTATTTGAGTCTTATTTTTCTAACTGAATGAGGTGACATTCTTTCTCCCTTACCTAAACCATGATACCCCTGTGCCCTTTGCTATTCCCTGTTGCCTTGTTCCACACTGCCATCTTCCAGTATCCTTCAAACAGAGGTGTCTTGCACCCTTCATGCTCATGTGTTTCTATGAAGCAAATTATGTCTCTATCTTCTGTAATAGGCCCTAACCCAGGTCCTCGTCTCCATGGATAACCTCTGCAGTTACAACAAAGTAATCTTAAGGAAACCTGAGTATGAATTGATTGTTATTTATTTTGACATGAAAGACTCACATTTGAGTCTTTGTCCCTGCTTTCCCATACTGACCTTGCTTCCTGATTTCCTATTGAAGAGTTTGTTGCCTCTTCTCTATTGCCATCTTGTTGCTCTGCTTTGGAAGGAGGTCCAAATCGTGTTATCACAGATTTGCCTTTATAAATCCATGCTCTCTTGCCGCCCTAACCTTTAACATTTCCTCCCTTATTTCCTCTTGTTGTTTTAGAGTTAAATCTTCTTCTAGGACAAAATGAGAACCCCTCAAGAGATGTTTCTTGCTTAGAATGATATATTTATCATGCAAGCTAGACATGATGACTTTTATGGACCTGGCTCTCTCCCCATTAAACTTACCCACCCTCCATGCTTGACATATTTGTCCTTGCCATAGCAACTAGTCTTTCAAGAAGTCTCTTGCAAGGTCAAGAGTACATTCATTTTTCCCATAGTCTTTCACCCCTTTAATAATTATGTTTGCGGCCTTGTTTTTTCTTTCCTTGTCTTCTCTATCTTGCATGTTGTCAACCTGAATGTTTGTTTCTCCTTCCTTAGTAGCAAAATTGCTAATAACTTGAGCCCAAGTTTTGGAAACTTGGGTGGAATCTCCTTTCATTTCTTCTCTTGCTTTCTCCTCATGGTTGTCTATTTGGGCAATCATTTTCCCTTTATCTTGGGATGATTTCACATTCACCACCTTTGTACTTTCCACTACATATTTCTTTATGTTTTGCACATTCGCCTTCATGGGTTGCCATTTTGTTTTCCCTATTAGGAGAGCTTCATGTAGCAATGCCACTTGTTCTTTTAAAACTTTATTGTTTTCTGCTAAAGCCTTGATCATTTAATAAATAAAAATAATGATTAAGATCTTTCGGAAAATCACATGGAGAATTATTGGTCAACATATTTCGAACCTCAATCTAGGTTCATTATCAGGACTAGGATGAGGAGCAAGATCAATAGATCCTCAATCTAAGTTCATCATCTAGACTAGGATGAGGAGCAAGATCAACAGACTGCTAAAATATATCAAATAAACAATTAATAAGAATGAATATTTAAAGATACAAATTAATATATTTAGTAGTTATTTTTGACTTTTTATTTTAAATTAATTTATTTCGTAATATTTTGTAATTTATTTTGAATATTTACCTTTTTAAATTAATATTTTATAATTTTTTTTTTAAATTTGTTTACACTTCATTTTTATATTTATCCATCATATTCTCTATTATTTTATTCTATAAATAAATTATATTAATTTTTAATTAATTTCCAAATAATAATCTAAAAAAATCAAATAAAATATTATTAATAAAAAGTTAATAAATAAAATATAATAATATTTTAATAATTATAATATCATCATAATATCATCTTGATTCAAATATTTCGCATATACTTAAATGGATCTGGTTCAAACATATCACATATACGTATCACGTTAAGTCTCCCAACTCAATAAAAATAATGCTTTAAGTTACTAATCTAATTTCAAAATGACAAGTTAGTACCAAGCATATATATATTTTTAAATATATCATTGAGAGAAAACATATTACTTTTTGTGACAAACCCTTAAATTGATTTAGTCATTGTTATTATAACGTTTTTTTAATTAATAAATTTATTCATTATCAAACCTGGTTTTCCATTGTTTATATAAAAATAATTTCTTAAATATCTTCCACCTTTATCAAATTTCTATTTATTTGACAAAATTTTTACATTGTAGAATTGAGGCTTCTGTGATCCATGTCAAAATTACGAGAGATTCTTCAGAGTAAATCACATAAAATTTCAGAGTAAATCACATAAAATTTCATTTGCCAACGCATTTTGAACCAACTAGTTTGGTTCATCGTCAGGACAAGTTGAGAGATTCTACGCATTTTGAACCGACTAGTTTGGACAAGTTGAGAGATTCTACGCATTTTGAACCGACTAGTTTGGTTCATCGTAAGGACAAGTTGAGAGATTCTTCAGAGTAAATCACATAAAATTTCATTTGCCAACGCGTTTTGAACCAACTAGTTTGGTTCATCGTCAGGACAAGTTGAAGAAACAGATCTAGCTTAGCATG